>PVJD01005963.1:0-105821 GCA_004026545.1 Mormoops blainvillei
TATTTATTTATATTTAGATATTTGCTTTTTGTATTATAAAGGAATTTCAGCATTTATTTTTTAACATGTTATGGTACAAGAAATTTTTAGTACCAAATAATTACAAAACACAGGAACAGATACAAGGTATTTTAGGTACTACTCATGTTTAATGTGCACCCTTAATTTCCCCTCAAAAATCTGGGCAAAAAAAATTGGCATCATATACAGCAAAATATGGTATAGAAATATAGGTATATAGATATATAGATATATATGCCACATTTTCTATGCAATCATCTATTGAAGGATAATTTGGTTTCCATGTCTTGGCCCCTGTGAATAACACTATAATGAACATAGATGTACATATATTTTATGAATAAATGTTTCTAAAATTTTGAGTTCGATACCCAGGACAGGAATTACTGGTTCATATGGTAACTCTATACTTAATTATTTGAGGAACCTGCATACTGTTTTCCATAATGGCTGCACCAGTTTACATTCCCACCAACAATGAGTGAGGATTCCTTCTCTACAACCTCTCCAACACTTGCTATTTATTTTCTTGTCGATAATAGGTATTCTAACATGTGTGAAGTGTTATCTCATTGTGCTTTTGATTTGTATTTCTCTAAAAGGCAGTGAGGTTGAGCATCTTTTCAAATATCTGTTGGCCATTTGTATATCTTCTTGGGAGAATTGCCATAAGAGAAAATGTAATATTGCCTTTCGTACCAACATGTATGGATCTTGAGAATATCATGGTAAATGAAATGTCAGAAAGAAAAAGTCAAGAACCATATGATTTCACTCATATGTGGGATATAAAACAAAAAGTGACAAACAAAAACTCACACACACAGACAACAGTATGGTAGTTACCAGGGGGAAAGGGGGTTGGTGAGGCATTAGAATAGGGTTAAGGGTGTGAAATATATGGAGATGGAAGGAGACTCGACTTTGGGTGGTGAACATGCAATGCAATATACAGAGGATGTATTTATAGAATTGTACACTTGAAACCTATGTAATATTATTAACCAATGTTGCTGAAATAAATTTTATAAAATTTAAAAATACAAATGTAACAGGCAAAAAATGCTGCTGGGAATAAACTGTAATTTGTTATGCATAATCATCCTGCAGTTTTTAAGGCAAGTTGATCCTAGTGTTGGCCCTTTGTTAATAAATTCCAGTTGTGAGGGTGAAAGAATAAGGAAGAGCTAAATTGCTCTGCATAAGTAAAGGGAGGAGCTGTGACTGTGAAGTGTGTTTGATTTGGCAGTAGGGTATACCAGCCGAATGCCATCTCTGGAGGATGAAGGTGCTGGTAGTTAAAAGGAAACTTAGGAGGAAGAAGAGAAACCTCATTGATATTCCCTTATAACTTTGCTTTCCAGGTGTGCTGTAACCATAAACTCCACTCTCCTAACAAATCATCAGCAAAATATCAATTTCTTAATATTGTTAGTAGAGCATATTTTCTTTGTCAGGATATAGAAAATGACAAGATATAGTTCAGGGTTAGTAGGAATCCTTTCTATTCTTCCCTGAGACCAGGCATATCCGGGTTAACAAAAGAATAAATTGCTATATTTAAACATAATTAAGGGTACTTTTTAAAGATCTTTGTATGTTATATAGCAGATGTCATATATTTCAATATGGTCAAGCAGGTGATATAAAAGAGTAGGGTAGGCTGAGTAGTGGGTGCATGTCTCTTCTGAAGGGGATTGTCTGAGTTCAGACCAGATGGATGGTGGCAAAGCAAAAATGAGTTTTAACAGATCCTCTGATATTTTTCTTAAAAGAAAAAGAAAATAAAAACAATAATTGGCAATCTAAAACATTATGTGGACTCGTGATTTTAAAATATCTACCATATTTTTTAAACAAAATGAAATAAATGAGGAAACAGAAAACACTCTACTGGCCAAACAAAACAGTCTCCAAACTGGATCTACCTCTGGACCACCTCTTCATGACTCCTGCCAGTATTCCCATTCTTCAACATGCTCCAAATTAAATTTGAGAAGCACTGGTATATATACATCCTAAACACCTCAGGCCAAAGTTTTAATAAGTAGTTGTATGACCTTGAAAAGGTGCTTTTTTTTTTAAATCTCTGTACTTCAGTTTCTTTACCTAAAAAGCAGAAAAAAATTATTATTCTTACCTCATAGGATTGTTGTAAGAATTAGACATATTAATACATGTGTCTCTTCATTCACTTCTCATTCATCTTCTCCTAAAATCCCTCAAAGTCTGTATTAACCTGTAACCAGTAGTGGGCATTGCTCGAGAACGATGATTGTTCTATTTATGTCCTTTTATTTTAGTCTCTATCCCTAGTCAATGACTAAGTTATGTTTTTGACAGGTACCATGTCTCTCCAAATTTTCCAAAAGCCACAGGTAAATTTCTAACTGAACTTCAGTAGAGTATTCCTTGCCAATGGTATGTATGCTACTATATGTGCTGGGGAAGTGAGCTTTTGGTAGACACTGCTTTAATCTCACTGCTTTTGTCCTGAAAATTCAATATTTGCCCTTCATCCACTACTTAAGACTATGCCAGTTTTGTTATTTTCAATTTGTTTCTGTTTACAGAATCAACATTTATAAAACTTAAATAATACAAAAATCTAAAATGTGTCTTTAAACCAGTGAATCCCTGCCAAGCAGATATAACCACCACATTTTATGTGCTGTTTCACAGTCTGCTTCTTTAATGCATCATTGTGTTGTGGACCTTTTTCTAGTCAATGAATTTTATTCCATAAATAAAAACAGCATCATTTGTAAATATCTTTCTAACATTCCCTTATGTGGAAATATCCTGAATTGTTCAACCAAAACTCTATATGCAGACATTTATATTACTCCTATTTTTTGCATTTATAAGCAGTGCAAACACTATAATAATTATACACATTTTCCATGTTCTAATAATTTTCTGAAGATATATTTCTAGTAGGGGAACAGCTTGGTAAGTATATATACATATATAAAAATTTTTATACATATTGACAAAATGATTTCTGGAAAGCTTTACTATTTTGTAACTGCAAGAGACCAAGAACGAGTATTTATTTTCCCACATCCTCACCACTACTGGGTATTTTAATTCCTTTTTTATTATTTCATCTTTGCCAGGCTCACACAGGGCAAATGATATCTCATTCTTGTTTTTTATAAATTTTTATTTTGGTTTTCTTCCTTATTTTTTGCATTTTTTTGTTCAGTAAAAGACCCTTTCATATGTTGACAGATTTTCGTTTTTGTCGTGAATTGTCAGTTCTTGATTTTTGTAAATATTTATATCAAAACATTCATTTATTTCTTAAAATCTATAAGAACTATTTTTATATAAATCCACTATTTGACATAAATATTGGGAACTCTTATGCAGATATTTCCTCCTTTGTCAATTTTCCAACAATTTCTATGATGCACATTGCTGAGGACTAGGGACAGCAATAAATAAAAATCATCATGTGTTAGACATTACACGTGAAAGTTAACTACATGGATTAGGTCATGTAATCTTATTAACTCATGCAAACCCATTATTATTCCTATTTTTAGATAAGAAAACTGAAGTGCAAAGAAGGTACTATGAAACTCAACCAAAGTTCTACAACCAGGAGCTTTGCTGGAATTTGAAACAAAGTATTCTGGCTCTACTCCATGCTCTTAATCATTGTCAAAGATAAACAAAACCAGAGTCTAGTTAAAGTGGTAAGGATAGGCTTTATTGATTCCAGCAGTCACCTTTTATGTGCAGTTCCAGTTACCCATGGGCAACCATGTTACAAAAGTTTTAATAAAAAATTCCGTAAATAAACACTTCATAGTTTTAAACTATACACCATTCTGAGTAGCATAATGAAATCCTGCACTGTCTTGCTTCACCTTGCCCAGTACATGAATCATCCCTTTGTCCAGTATATCCATGCTGTATAGTCATGTGCTGTGTAACAATGGGAATACATTGTGCGAAGTGGGTTGTTAGGTCATTTCCTTGTTGTGTGAACATCATAGTTTACTTACACAAATCTAGATACTATAGCCTAGGACCCACTTAAGATATATGGTATAGCCTATTGTTCCAAGTCTACAAGCCTGTACAGCATGTACTATGAAACAACACAAGATTAAATTAAGCACAAGAGAATATGGTACAACTGAGGGACATGGAAAACGTGACATGCATGAGTCTACTGCCAGCATAACATGGCATACATGGCATGCTGTTTTACAGAAAACTTTTTTATAAGTAGAGGTACACTCTAAAATAACAAAAAAAGAATAGAGTTACCATATAACCCAGCAATCCCTCTTCTTGCTATCTACACAAAAATCTAAAAAAAAAATTATTTGCAAAGATATATGCACCTCTATGTTTATTGCATTATTCACGGTGGCCAAGACATTGAAACAGCCTAAGTGTTCTTTGATAGATAATTGGATAAAGAAGATGTGGTATATATACATTATGGAGTACTACTCAGCCATAAGAAAAAAATGAAATACTGCCATTTGCTACAACATGGATGGACCTTGAAAATATTATGCTAAACAAAATAAGTCAGAAAAAGCTAAGAACCGTAATAATTTCACTCTTATATGGGATATATGATGCAAGGTCTGTCCAAAAGGTATACAGCCATATGATATGAAGAGTAGAGACATTTATTGGAGAAGACACAAGATACAAGAAACATTGTACACAGGATGCCTCAGTCCCTTTCAAAGTAGGCACCTTGGGACTTCACACAGTTCTCCCATTTGCCATCCGCTTCTCCATGGTTTTTTCCTGAATCTCATTGATGGTCTGAAATGTCTTCCCTTTCAAAGGTGGCTTTAGTTTTGGGAAAAGCCAGAAATCACAGGATGTCAAATCTGGACTGTAGAGGGACTGAGGCACCTGGGTGATTTGATATTTCTCCAAAAAAACTCTGCACAAGAGGTGAGGCAAGAATGGGCATATTGTCATGAAGAAGCTGCCAATCAGCAGTTGCCTGTGGCTATTGCCTTCTGAGTCATCCAAATAGTTTCTGCAGAGGAATGTTTAAGGGTAAAGCAAAATTTGATGCAGATTCGTTGCTCTGCTCATTCAGCCATTTTTAATGTGATGGTCACACAGTACACACGCTCACTCAATGGCATCTACCACCCCCACTGACTAGTACAGCAAAGTCATCGTTATTCATGCATGCGTATTTCTGTCAACTCTCCTTGGCTGCCAGGTTATATGGATGTCCTGCAAACCATTCTCATTATGTTAATAATGGCTGGAATTTTTCCAGACAGACCTCATATAGTATGTATATAATCAATTTTATTAAATACTATCAAACAAGTTTTCAAAGAGGTTGTATTGATTTATACTCCCTCATTATGGCATGAGAGGCCCAGTTGCTCCACATCCCCACCAACATGTGGGATTATCACTCTTCATTTTATTTTGGGTATGGATTAATATTTCTTTGTAACTTGAAGTTACATGTTCTTATTATTAATCAGACTAAAAAACTTAAAGTATTTATTATGTAGTATTTTACAGAAAAAGTTTGCTTACCCTTGAACTAGAGCATTTTTTTGTTATCATAGGTATTTTAGATTCCTTGCCTTTAGATTCCAATGTGAGTGATATTTACATCTCCTTTATTGGTTGCTTTGTCTTTCACAGTGTGTTTTACCTTACTTTTCTTCGTATGTTGTGTATATTTTTGTTGAAAATCAGACATCTTGTTTCAAACAATATAGACTGAGATAAATGTATTTATGCCTTAAAGTGAGCATGCCTATTCTTTTTCTAGGCTTTTACTTGAGTTTGGGCTTCATCATTGTGTCCCCTCAGTGTGGAAATCTTCAATTTCCTCTTATATTACTTTCTGCCTAGGATGGGACTACTTAGGATTAAAGGTTTTTTCAATGATTGTTCCACTCTCAGGTTTACATTTTCCCTTTGCACATGCACTCCTCATACAAGATCTCTCTCCTTCTCTTGCCTCTGTACTAACACAAGATTGCTGTTACTAATCATTCAACACTAAGGAGATTGTTTGGAGTATGAGTACATTCTATTCCATGCTCATTCTCATAGGTAGGTTCTTTATTCCTGGATCGGTCCTGTCTCTTCTGTGTGTATCAGGTTATCTATAATAATTGGGCCCAGGAGGTTTTTCAGTGCTACCACAAAGTAGATTTTTTTCTGTTTTATTTCCTCAGACATAATTAGTCTTCAACTATGGCATCAGGGTGACAGGATTTTTGCCCTTCCTTGGCTGACTTAAGGCATTTTTTCCACAGAGAAGATTGAAGACAATAAGCCAGGTAGGGTTTCATGCTTTCCTTCAATAGTGGCTATTCCACTTCCCCAAGCCTGCGCCCAGAGTGAAAAGAATTCTACTTTATTCCAATATGACATTCTTCCAGATGAGGTGAAATCACAATTGAACATTTGAGGGTGGCTTTGCTACAAAGTAAACTAGTCATTCCCATATGAAGAGAAATTGAATAAGATAATTCACATTTTAGAACAGTTTGGTATTAGTATTATAAAAATAACACACAAAATGGTCACATTTTAAAGCTATTTAAAAGGTACACAATGAAAATAAGTTGTCCTCCTACTTCAGAATTCCAGTACCAGAAGTAACCACTATCAACACTCATATATAGGCACGCATATACACTCACATTTGTTTTTTATTTATTCTAGATACTTCATTTAGTACTATATGATAGAAACTGGCATTGAGTAAGAGATTTGGACATCCTTTTATTTCATGGAAGTTTGTTTATATTATTACTTTTTAATGTAATTTTGTTCTCTTTTCTGTAAATGAATATGCTGAGTGAAGAAAGCTATAAGGATTCTGTACGTACACAGTTGCCACATGATAATCTGACACTATGGACATCAGGCATGCAGGGTGATGGTGGAAAGAAGACTGAAGAAGTGCTGCAGAATGACATAAAAAAGCCATCAAGGAAACAGTCTCTAACTATCCCACTCCTTACCATCCCACCCCCGTGAACATTTCCCATTGTCACTGAAAACCATCAAATCTGACTTTTATATTTGGGCACAGACTTTTGGTTTCTGTCTTGCAAGAGTGAATTTCTGTGAACTTTACCATCCCAGTTCTTAGGTACTTTAAGACACTAACACCGTCTGCATGGAGGCTTCTTCAGCATTACTGTATTGTCTCCTGACAGTTGTCGCAAGATCTTCAGAAATTGAAATTATTTTCGAAAGCCATTTAGACTTCTGTGTGATGCAAGCATCTGAGATATTAATCACACCACAGTCATAGGTGATATCTTTTTTCTAATTGCTTAAATCAACTTTTATAGTAATGTATAAAATTAATTTTGTGTTGGTTTGAAGTAGTTAAAAGTTTTTTGGGGGGCGGGGGAGTTTATTCTAATGATTTTGCTGTAAAAATTGTTTCATACTCTGCTGAAATATTGCTGAAAATCATGATGTTGTTAACAATTCAACAATCTGTGTATGCTCTATCTTACCTACTTTTCCTCTGAAGCAAGTTGAAGGTTGAAAATGCATGCATGGAAAAACCTACATTGGCATTAAATTCTTTGTTTTTTCTCCTTCCCTCTCCCCATAGTCCCATCTAACCCATCCTTTACTTAAGTTCTTTGTTCAGTATGTATAACTTCAAGCTGATTTGTACTACTGCATATATGACTAAGAGTCACAGGTACAGAAACTGTATTGTTCTTACTGAAATGCAGCATGGAATTTACATTAAAATTAAATCAAACAAACCTAAATTTAAAGTCAAATATCATTAAACCCCCATCCTTTATACTTCTAAAGTAAAATCCCTAGTGCAAATTAATCAGTCAGTAAGACAAATGAGGAGAAAGTTCTACCCACTTTCCCGCTTTTGGGTGTGACTGCGTAAAGACATGATGAAAGATGATGAAATAACCATGTGACCATGAGAGAAGAAAACTGAACACACAGTTTACATGCTGAGGATGGTGACTTGAAAAGATAGAAAAGGCCCATATCCTCGTGAATATCATTGAGCCACTGTACTAACTCCAGAATAACTTCTTTCAGATTTCATATGAGGGGGGGGAATAAAAAACAAACCAGCAAAAATTGAAATATCCATTTTTGTTTGTATTTTTTCCATTAATAAAATCTATTATTAAATCTAAGGAGAAAAATCTTATTTTCAGAGATGCAAAATAATCATGTGACAAAATTCAACACCCATTCTTTATTCCATTAGCGTTTAGTCCCCTTATACCCACTTACCCTGCAATCACCACACTGTTGCCCATGTCCATGAGACCTTTTTCATTTTTTGCTCAATATTTCCATTCCCAAACCACTTTAAACCAGTTATACTTTTTATTTGTAGCCAAAAATATCTTAATGCTACAATAACCTTCTTATATCTGGATATCTAAAGTACTTCATCTCAAAAATTAAATAAAGAAGAATGTTTCTGTATTATTTTGCCACAATAAACTTTTCTTGAAACAGAGAAGTCTTTTTATTAGCAGATTCAGGACTTCTGTCATTTCTGGAAAATTATCTTCTTTTATGCTTGGAGATATTTTGTTGTTGCTATATTTGTTTGTTTTCCTCTTTCATGAAGCATATCAATCATCCAAACTTTGAATCACCATTTCATGGGCATTTATCCATTTTTTCTTAATGGATTTCTCTTTTGTGTTTTTTTGGCATTATCTGTTATGTACTCACTTCTGTCTTTCATCCCAGTAGCTTGGTTCTTACAGATAAAAAATCAACAATTTTCTCTTTTATTGCATTTAACATTAGGTAATATTATTATATTACTTCAATTTGTTTCCCAGAAGATACAAAACTCTCAGATGTCTATCCTATTTGAGAAAGAGCAGTGACTTTATCCATACTTTTATCTGCTTATGCCCCACAAAATTACATTGGTCTCTCTATAGTTGATTCTTAGTGTATTCTTTCAATTTCACTGAAAATGTTTTATATTTGGATGGATTTTCTCAGAGTTATGTTTTGAGACTGGAGAATTGTATTAATTTCAGTCATACTTTAATCCTTTTTCCCCTTTTTATGTCTCCTTATGGGAAGGAGATATATTATGAACCTAAATATATAACACTTTCTTTCTTGTACACTACTCTTTACTTTGGTTATTATATGTTCATAATTGGCCTTTTGTCCACAGAAAAATTAAAGTTTTCTTGGCTACCACCTTAGAATTGTCCTTCTAATAATTGAATTTTTTTTACATACCACTCTTACATTAGCTTATACTAAGTAGTTCTAAGAAAATAAAACTAAAGAAATAAGAAAGGAATTATGAAGTATTTAGTCTTGTGATATATATTTTCTTGTGATATAAACTTTCCTAATTATTTTATATGACTTCAAAATTGATGTTTGACTATTTCATATGAGAGTAGAAGCTTGTATCCTTGTTCATGTGTACTTTCTTTGTGTTGTTTATATCATTTAATGGTTGATGGATTGATGTTTAGTAAACCAATATAATTAGAACTCAAAACCAAAATTTCACAACGTCTCATTCTGAGACCATACACATATTCTAACATTATTGACATTGCTGCAAATATGGGTGGATTTCAATTTGGCAAACTGCCATCAGAGCCAGTCGGTATATCATACAATAAAGTAACTTTCATTATCTTATAATTACACTTAAATTTAGATCCTAAACAGTAATATGAAATTTGTTTTCTAACCATTTTATCTAGATTTGACTTTTGAAGGCAATTTACACCTTCGGTTTTGTGTTCAAACTTGTGCTAGCCTTTCCTTCTCTACCAGCTAGGACAGTATTTTTAAGAAAAGTGCTTTAATCACAAAAGCAAACAATGGTGTGTAACATGCTGTGGAAATTAATGTAAATCACAAATGTAAATTTTTAATGTTAAAAAATTTTATTTCTTCCATAATGGTGTCTTACATAAAATAAAATAATAAGTCTATTACTTGAACACTTAGAGAACAGTGTGTTTTTGTTTTGTTTTGTTTAGTTTTTTTCAGTTTCAGCTGACAAATACCAAAGAGAGTTTGCATCAAGGGAGAAATTTCACCTTAGTGTCTATTTTTATCTATTTTTCAAAATATATTTGGAGATCCAACCCCAAAATATTGAGTTTTTCATGGCTTAATGAAATCTTTCTTTTTCCTTTTCTTCCTTTCTTCTCACTTTCTTTAAATTATCAGTAAATTCATTGTAGATATTTCTTGGAAATAAGAGGTGGTTGTGCTATCATAAATTAATCTTCTTACTTAAAGATGTGAAGAAAATAAATAACAGTGTCTCTTTTGGATTGTAAGAGTGGACAGGACAAAAATAGAAAATTGTGTACGTATTATGACAATGAGGAGAAAAATGATGGGCTGTTCAGGTGCTTGCAGTGACCCAGGTATAGGCTCAACTCTAAAACTAGTTGGGGAAGGATAGATAAACAGGAAGAAGATGGATGATTTGCTAATTTGACCATAAAACTAATTCCTGAGAGTGATAATCGATAATTTAAGTTAGACTCCTCATTCAAATATGGTTAACTTGGACTTGATTTGGGCTAGCAATGGATTCCTAGGGAATCTGATCTTCTGTGTAAGGTCACAGAAACAGAAGACTTCTGAAAGCGGTGATTGGCAATTTTAGATTGATTGCAGCACTATGAGTTTATAGGTGATATATTCAATCTTGAGTTCGACACCCAGCAGATGGAGAAAGTATAGACAAAGGTAATTGGCAATACATGGAAAGTTTTTCAAGGCACCAAACATGCTCAAGGCACCAAACATGCTCATATCAGGTATTCAGGATCCAGACAGGCTTCAGTTCCAATGAGCAAATGAATAATCAAAAACAATGACCTAGCTTAGTAGCACAAATTGAATACTTTTTTTTGAAAAAAGAAGTTGAACGATATCAGATATTTCACTTACAGCAATAGGATTAATTCAAAATCTCACTCAGAGATAGAAATGTGTCTCTTCATGTACAGTTTGTGTTGGTCAAATATGGCTCCAGATCCTGCAATATGAAAATGTGAGTACCTACAGATGAACAATCCTAACAGAGGATTATAAGACATGAGTTTCTGGAGATTAAGGACCCCCCTTTTTTTTCCAATTTATGTTTCTTACAGATTTTAGCCCAGTGTCATAAGTAGGTAGGTGGCTCTTAAACTGTAGTATCTAGCTTCACAGAAAATTACATAATAAGATTTAAAGGAAATAACATTTTATATGCAATATTGCTTTATAAGGTTAGTTAGAGGCCAAATTATAAATGAGGTAAGATTTGCCTTGGGATTTTTTTTTCATAATCTTGAGATGGTCTCCCTATCTCTGGATGCTTGGGAACTCTAAACACAGCACTCCACTTAGGGAATAGAGGCAAATTGAGTTTTCTCTAAGTAAATTGATTATTCAACTCTGCTTTCAAAGTTTATCTCAAGCAAAATGGTGAAGTATGTCAAGTTCATTCTCTACCCCATCTCTCCATCCCTTCTGTTGGTGTTCTTAAGCAATCTGCTTCTACTCTTCTCTCTTCCTCTGCTTCCTTTACATTCACTAGACCAAGACAAAGAATCATTTTAGGGCTTTTTCTTCATTTTTTCAACCATTCCATATCATAAATATTGCTGGACAGTGACATTAAATTAATAAAACAAATTCCTACAGCATGGTTATTAATATATTTCTCCTTCACTATAAAAGAACACCCAATTCAGTCAAAATATTCTTAAGAAAAGTCATAAAAGTTGACACAATTGGTCTTGCCCTTTTCAGGAATGTGGAAGTAGGATTGGATGAAGAATATTTTCAGCTATTGGAAGCACAGTTTGTAGGCAACAATGTATCCTATAGGAATTGTCCTCATGGTGTGTTCAGATAGAATTAAAAGGCCATATATGACAAACCCACAGCCAACAACATGCTCAGTGGGCATAAACTAAAAGTGTTTCCCTTAAGATCAGGAAACAACACAGGGATGTCCACTTTCATCCCTCTTACTCAACATAGTTCTATAAGTCCTAGCCACAGCAGTCAGAGAGGAAGAAGAAATAAAAGGCATACAAGTTGGAAAAGAGGAAGTAGAACTGTCATTGTTCACAGTTAACATGATAATGTATATAGAAAACCCTAAAGACCGCACCAAAAAAAAAAACTACCATAGTTAATAAATGAATTGTGCAAAGTAGGTGGGTACAAAATTAATATTCATAAATCAGTTGCATTTTTTACACCAATAATGAACTGCCAGAAAAAGAAATAAAAAAAAAAACCCTGACTGGTATGGCTCAGTGGTTTGAGTGCCAACCTGAAAACCAAAGTGTTGCTGGTTCGATTCCCTAGTCAGGGCACATGCCTGGGTTGCTGGTCAGGTCCCCAGCAGGGGGCATGTGAGAGGCAACCACACATTGACGTTTCTCTCCCTCCCTAAACATGAATAAATAAACTCTTTTTTAAAAAAAGAAAACTATCCTTGCCAAATTGAAGAAGATACAAATAAGTAGAAGCACATACCGTGTTCATGGATAGGAAAGATTAACATTATTAAAATGCCCATACTACCCAAAGAAATCTATAGATTAAACACAATTCCTATCAAAATAGCAATGGCATATTTCACAGATCTAGAACAAATATTCCAAATATTTATATGGAAACACACAGATACACACACAACCTCCAACAGCCTCAGCAATCTTGAGAAAGAAAAACAAAGCTGGAGTTATCACATTAACTGTTATCAAATTATTCTACAAGGCCATAGTAATCAAAACAACATGGTAGTGGCACAAGAACAGGCATATAGATCAATGGAAAACCATAGAGAACACAGAAATAAACTCACACTTTTATGGTCAATTAATATTTGAGAGAAAAGGCAAGAACATACAATGGGATAAAAACAAACTCTTCAATAAATGGTGTTGGGAAAACTGGACTGGTATATGCAAAAAAGAAAAAAGATCTGGGCCACCAATTTATATCATACACAATCATAAATTCAAAATGGGTAAAAAAGACTTGAATGTAAGGCATGACACCATAAAAATCCCCAAAAGAAAACATAGGCAGTAAAATCTCAGACATTTTTTTGTGGCAATGTTTTTTGCTGATTTATATCCTCGGACAAGGGAAACAAAGGGAAAAATAAACAAATGGGACTACATCAAACTAAAAAGCTTCTGCACAACAAAAGAAACCATCAACAAAATGAAAAGGCAACCCACTGAATGTGAGAGTGTCATGGCCAGTTATATATCTCATAAGGGGTTAATTTCCAAAATAGTAGTATACAAAGAACTTATACAACTCAACACTAAGAAGACAAACAACCCAATCAAGAAATGAGCAGAAGTCCTGAATAGACATTTCTCCAAGGAGGAAATACAGATGGTCAATAGACTTGAAAAAATGTTCAATGTTACTAATAATCACAGAGATGTAGATTAAAACCACAGTGATATCACCTCATGCCTGTGAAAATAGCTACCATCAATAAAATAACAAGCAGCAAGTGCTGGTGAGTATGTGGAGACAAGGGAACCCTAGTGAATTGTTGGGAATGCAGACTGGTGCAGCCACTGTGGAAAACAGTATGGCGTTTCCTCAAAAAATTAAAAATGGAACTACCTTTTGACACAACGATCCCACTTCTGGGAATATATCCGAATTAACCTAAAGCACTAATTTAAAAGAATATAGCCCTGGTTGATGTGGCTCAGTAGATTGGGTGCTGGCCTGCAAACCAAAAAGTCGCTGGTTTGATTCCCCAGTCAGGGCACCTACCTGGGTTGCCAGGCAGGTCCCCAGTGAGGGGGCATGTGGGGGGGAACCACACGTTGATGTTTCTCTCTTTATCCCTCCCTTACCATCTCTCTAAAAATAAAAATAAATAAAATAAAATATTTAAAAAAAAGAACATATGCACCCATTTGTTCATTGTGCCATTTTTCCAGTAGCCAAGATCTGGATACAGTGCAAGTGCTCATCAATGGATGAGTGGATAAAAAGTTTGTAGTATAATTATACCATATAATAGTATTTGGCTGTAAAAAAGAAAGAAATCTTACCTTTTGTGACAACATGGATGGACCTGGAGATTATGTTAAGTGAAATAAACCAGTCAGAGAAATAAAAATATCATATGATTGCACTCACATGTGGAATCTAATGAACCAAATTGTCTCATCAACAAAATAGAAACAGAGACATGGAAACATGGAACAGACTTACAGCTGTCAGAAGGGAGAGAGGATGGGACATTGGATGAAAGAAGGTGAAGTGATTGAGAAAAAAACATATATATTGTACTCATATATATACATGCATACATACATAAAACATGTGGACACAGAAAAAAAGTATGGTAAGAGAGGGAAAGGTGTGGGGGTAGGTGGAGGTGGGAAAACAGGGGATAAATGGGGACAGAAAGATACTTTTCTTTGAGTAATGTGCACACAATGCAGTGTGTATTGATGTTTTGTTAAGCTGTACAGTTGAAACCTGCATGGTTTTGTGAACCACTGTCACCCTAATAAATTCAATTAAAAATGGGAAAAAAAGAAAAAAGAAACCCCAAAAGAATTAAAAACTTCAAGAAATATATTTTACTAGGCTTATATTTTGAATATAAATATAAAATGGAGATGGAAAACTAGTGAATAGCTTATGCAGTTCTATAAATAACATCAGCTTCTCGCAAAGAGAAAAGAATTTCCTTCACTTTGGCATTTATGAAAAATGAATGACTTCTATATATCCTGATATATTTTGTAGTCTACTATCTGACACCCACTGTCATCTAATTAGACTGTTGTCACCAATGCTGTTATCATTTGCTTCTGTGTTATTATGATTTCTGATTAGGAATCAAGCCTAAAGAAAAATATCAATAATAATAGTGGTGTCTATTAGTGTAGTGCTATTAAATTTTTTAACACCTTCTCTCATCTATAACTTTATTCTCTTTTCAAAACAGCTCTGCCAGTTAGGAGGAGTGGGTATAATCCACAGTTTATAGATGGGGAAATTGAAGCACAGAAGCTGTGACTTGTGCATAATCACACAGCTAATTAGTGGTGGAGCTGGGCTGAGTGCTTTTTATATTTCTGTTGTACACTATGCTGTTTCTACTACAAACAAGTTAAACTGGGTGGAAAATGATAAAAGTAAACTAGGAATTTTCATTTTCTCTTTTCACTCAAAATAGTAGCAATCATCATATTAATATCAGTAATCAGTATGTTTGCACTGTTCTCATCTGTGCAAAAGCATGTATATATTAAACACCTACTGTTTGGGGGTGTTTATATCCATAAACAACCATAAGCCATCTAACATGGCTTATGGGTTCATTAAGGCTAACACTGTGATTAACTGGTGACCAGAAAGTTAATCAACTCATCCTAAAATCCTTGTTTACTTTCACAGAGTCATTAGGGATGGAAAGAATAGGTAATTATCCAACAATAGGATAATTGTTTTTTTAAGTAGTAATAATTGTCAGAACAAAGGTTCCACCTACATTGATTATACTGAAAATAACAGTATTACTGAGTTGTTATATGGTGGAGTATTTTACTTTAAAAATACTTCAGTATATATACAATATGATATAAATGTGTGTACAAATTAAGTCAACTTAATTGTAGGGCCAGTTAATTCACATTTGAAATACTTTAAGTTGGAATCAACAGAACAAATAGTTGTTTACCATTTCCAGTATTTTTATCAAAATATAAATCAGAAAATTTTTACTTAAAAAAAGATGTTCAAAATACATTTCATTAGTGGCGTTCCAGAGAGATAGCTGTTCAGAAAGATAATACAGGCCTGGCTACCTTTATGAAAACTGGGTATAAGAATTTGGCAAGCCCAGTAACCTATGATCTTATGTGCAGAGCTCAATATCTAGAACCCCATTGACTTTGTATCCCACCACTTCACAGAGGACCTTGATACCAGACAAGAGTACCACATTGAACATTCCTGCTGTAGAAATATCCTTGTGTCTACCAAGAGTAAATCTTTTCTGCAAAGTGTCAGTCTGTTTATCTCAGTGCAGAGTAGAAATTAACTTGAGCTACAAGTAGTCATGAACGTCTTTGTGCTTATAAATATTTGTATGCATGACAGAATTTTGTCAAAGACCTGTTTTCAATGAAGCAAACCACATGGTACCAAGCTTTAGGGGTAGGATATGTATATCCTCTGCCAATTTCTAACTACCAAATTCTCCCTTTATTATATATATATATATATATATATATATTTTTTTTTTTTTTAACCAAAAGTAACTGACAGTTGCTAAATGGTGAAATTGCCTTAGGACTTTTGCAAAAGAATGTGTGCCAAGCACTTTGCTAAGTATATTACCTATATATTTTATCTTTTTAAATCTTTATAACAATCCTGTGATTATTATTTTTTATGTTATTTTGATTTCTCACATTTTTCTGATAAGGAAACTGAGGCTTACAGAATGTAGGTAACTTGGCTGAGTTTATAGTTGTTAAGTCATAGAGCTGTGTTCTTTATCCAGATTTATCTACTCCAAAGTGTAAATATGGTCTAGTGTTTGCCAAAATGTAAGAAATATACCTTCATGGTCTACAAAGATTATTGCACTTGATAATAGATATTGCCTTTAAAAATAATAACTCAGTGGGAAAGCTATTTCCTCAACAATCTTCTTTTTATTTTTTATTACCTAATAAAAATGAACCTCATCCCAGTCACTCTCTTTCATATTACTCAATTTTATTTTCTTTAATGAATTTGTTCCAGCTCAAATTAACTTGTGTACTTATTTAAATTGATTATTTTTCTCCCCTATCTTCTACCAGGAAGATTCTAATGGAACGAGATATCTTGAGTGTCCTGGCACATAAGAGGATAATAAATATCAATTATATGAATGAATGGATTATCTTAAGGAGAAAGTCTCACTTTTGTACTAATGATGATTTAACATTTGGTAATCTTCCCATTGATAAACAGGAAGCAGGCTAGAGGTCAGAGCATTTGAAAGAAGCTAGAAATCATAATTCCTTTTTATGACTATCAATCCTGACTTTCTATTTCTTTCATATATATGTATATGTTGAGAGAAAATAATAAATGAACGTACAGTTGTTGGAAACTTATGACAATGATTGTGAATGTTACATTTCACCATCAATGAAAAGAGGTAGAAGAATCTTTTGTAGTGAAGAAATAAATAAAATGTGCTTAAAAATGCAGTTCAACAATTCAATTGAATAGCAAAGCTCTAGGAGGGCCCCTAAAGAAGCTTATGTCATGGCTCTTACTCAATTCAAATGTGAAGACAACATGTAATAATTGACGTTATTAAATGATAAATTATCAAGATACGGATAATACTGCACAAGGAAGTTTTTAATGGAAAAAGCAATTTGGGCCTTAGTAGACAGGAAAAAATACCTTCATAGAGGTGGAATTTAATTGTGTTCTAAAAATAGGATTTCACTGCACACCCACCTACTGATTTTACCAATATCAGTTAAGAGCCCACAGTGAGGAAAATAATGTACCAAGCATTCTGGCAGAAACTAACCTGAAGAAGATTCTTCCTGCTCTGAGAACAAAAACAATCTAGTGAGGAATTGCATTGTAATGTTTAATTCCTCTATAACTTAATATAAAGTGAAAGCTGAATCAAGGAACAGATTGACCAGTTGCATTTGAGGAGGGATGATCACATCAAGGAAATCTTTTTACATGTAATGGCTCTTGAGTAACTCTTTAATGATGAAGAATATTGCATAGTTACGTGACCTGAGGATGAATTATAAACTAAGCTGAGTAAAAGTAGAGGCAGGTATCAACACAGTATGTTTGAGGAATGATAAGAAAACTGTCTTCATTAGCATGAATGGAAGCTGTTTTGATTAAAGTGTAGGCTTCATAATGAGAAGTAATGGGAGATAATTTTAAATGGGTAATGAGTGTTCAGATCAAGGTCATATCTAGGTTTGGTGGGTTCTAAAACATATATAATTTAGAACCTTCTTTAAGATAAATACTGTAATAGTTTATTGCAATATTAGGCACAAAGTATATTTAGAAAGAAAAAAGAAAACAAACTTTAAAAGTTAGAAAGCTGAAAAACGTTTTTTATCTTCACCTGAGGACATGCTTATTGATTTTAGGGGGGAGGAGAGAGAGAGAGAGAGAGAAGAGAAGGACTGATGTGAGAGAGAAATATTGATGGGTTGCCTCTTGTACGCAGCCTTACTGGGGATCAAACCCACAACCTAGGCCATTGCCCTGACTGGAAATTGAACCTGTGACCCTTTGGTTTACAGGACGATGCTTCAACCAACTTAGCCACACTGGCCAGGGCTGAAACCATTTTGTAAATCTAGAAAAATAACACTGTTATTAAATCATGGTTTGAGCACCTTTATAGTACTTTTCTTTATATAAGTTTTGTGTCATACTTGTTGATTGTCTCTTCATAAGACAATTGTTTTGTAATATAAGTATATGGAAAGAATAGAGAGATGATTGCTTTCTACTTGTAGTGTGATAGATGGAAATTTGTTTTTATCATTACTAATTTAAAACAGGGTTTTTTAGCTATACAACTAGTAAATGATATCATGTAAATTTTTAGGATTTTGGTCAAATTTGATAAAACTGCTATCAGACTTCTTTCATATGTAAGCTGAAATATTTTTTACACTTCAAATTTTCTTGGGCAATGACTAATCTTAGACATTCTTTAATTGATGGTATTCATTAACAAGTTTATCAATGTCCTCATAATGAAAGATGATGAGTTTCATGCTATCTTTGTCAATTTCAGATAACTTGTCAAATTCCCTTTAGTTAGACTCTAAAAACGCCTATGACTATTATCCTTTCAATGACCTCCAACATGAGACAAAATTAGAGTAGAATGAGACAGTGGTTTTAATTGAATATAGTCAAAGATTTTCAGAATGTTTTCAGAAATTCATAGCCATATGGGACACATTGCTAAGGCCCTTCCAGGGCCTTTAAAGGGACCCACACAAGTGAGGGACCAAGAAATTCACTTTTATTAGATTCAATAAAATCGTACTCCTGGGTAAGTTTTTTTGAGAATTTTGAATCCCAAGATGAGGATAGTAAACCTAAAAGATATGTTTGAAGAAGACGAAATATACATTGAATAAAGGATATGTAAACCAAGGGAATATAAATTGCAAGTGAGAATTTTTAAAATGTAAATTCTAGAATAAATTTCTGTACTAAGTCATATGCTAGTGGCTCAAGAATAACTGCTTTTCTAGGGATGAACTTTGCTTACTTCTAAGAATCAGCTCCTAAAAAGGGAAAATGGGGAACCCATAAAATGGTTTAAAAACATTTGTTAAAGGCATATTTACATTTATTTAAGAATTCACAGTAATTGGATACTCATTATCATAATAATATACTATGTCCTAATATTTAGTTACCTCTGAATATAATTACTATTACCTTATCTTGCAGTAAACTACATTATTTAGATTAATAATATCATATAAGATATTGACAGGGGTGTCCAACCTGCACCCTGCCAGACACATGCAGCCCAGGATGGCTGTGAATGTGGCCCAACACAAAATCATAAATTTACTTAAAACATCATGAGATTTTTTTGTGATTATGTGTCACAATGTATTTAATGTGTGGCCCAAGGTGACTCTTTTTCTTCCAGCATGGCGCAGAGATGCTAAAAATTTGGACATCCCTGTGAAAAATTAAAGAGAAATGAAGAATGGTTAAAGAAAATGTTCTAATGTGTGAAACAGTAAAAAATACATGTCATTTAAAGTTTATCAGCTAAATTCACCTTGAAGCTAAAATTTTCATAGAAGAGCAAGCTCTAGAATATGTTGCAGAATAAAAGCTTGGAGAAATGTTTCTCCAGAGTGTAGTTCTGGAAGAATGAAATAAACTTTTTTTTTTATGGATAGTTTATTAACCATTTCAGTGGTATATCTTGTAAGACTGAAAATCTCATTGAATTTCTGAAAAGTGAAGTGGAAGAGTAAAGCAACCAATGATACACAGGAGTAAGGTTAAGAAACAAAAATATACCGGGCTGGTATAGCTCAGGGGATTGAGCGTTGGCCTGTGAACCAAAGGGTCACAGGTTCAATTCCCCAGTCAGGACACATGCCTTGGTTGCAGGCCAGGTTCCCAGTAGGGGGCACACTAGAGGTAACCACACATTGAAGTTTCTCTCCCTCTCCTCCTCTCTTCCCCTCTGTCTAAAAGTTAAATAAATAAAATCTTTTTTTTAAATATGATGGATTTTAGTTTGTTTTTCTGTTGTTTTGTTTTAAAGAATATCTTATCTTCACATTTAGTAGATACAGTCAAATTAATTTTTAGTGTTTAGTGGTGTTCACCAAATAATGTAAATAATAATGGTCACCATATCTGAGTATCTAGAATAAGCCACTCTAATTTGTTCTCTATTTTTCTAGATCCAGGCAGAATCTTTGAATTAGGGTCACAAATTTACTCACATTACAACTCAGATAAATAAAGGAAAGGAAATAACACAGAATAAGAAACACAAGACAAATAATAACTAAATTTAATAAACAGACTGTATTGGAATCCTGAGTGGAATGAAGTCAACTGTAAACATGTTTTGAGAAACTAAGATCAACTGAAATATGGACTTAGTCGATCACAAGGAATTGACATTAATTTGGAAGAGGTGTGAAAATGGCATGATGTTCATGTTGGTAAGACATCTGTATCTTGCATAGTGAAGTATTTGTGGGTGAAATGACATGATGTCTGGTATTACCTTCAAAATACTCCTACACCCATACATACAGAATTATGACTTGGTGGAGAATTAGCAAATTTTTTATGTTCATCAAAACTGGTAATGTGGATATAGGAGTTCGTTACATAATTCCTTCTGCTTTCGTGTATGCTTGGGAAGATAGTTTTCTCATACCCAATGTTTTTTTTTTCTTTGATGTGACCCTAGCAGTGTGTCTCTCCTTCTTCTTCAACAGAACATTTAGTTTGTCTCTGTTGAAAAGCATTCCAGTTCTCTGAAATACTCCGTTGGTATTTTAATAGCAATTGTGTTCAACCTATAGATTGCTTTGGGTAGTATGGACATTTTAATGGTGTTAATTCTTCCTCTCCATGAACCTGGTAGATACTCCCATTCATTTGCGTTTTCTTCTATATCTTTCTTCAGTGTCTTATAATTTTCCAAGAACAGATCTTCTACCTACTTGATTAAATTTATTCCTAGGTATTTTTTGATGCAATTTTAAGTAAGATTGTTTTCATAGTTTCCCTTTCTGATAGTTTATTATTGGTGTATAAAAATGCAACCTATATCTGAATATTAATTTTGTATTCTGCTACTTTACTGAACGCATGCGTATCAGTTCCAGTTGTATTTTGGTGGAGTCTTTAGGGTTCTGTATATACAGCATCATGTCATCAACAAGTAAGTTTTACTTCTTTCTTTCCACTTTGGATGTCCTTTATTTCTTCTTGCCTGTTTGCTGTGTCTAGGACTTCCAGTACAATGTTGAATAAGGGCAATGAAATTGGACATCCCTGTTTTGTTCGTGGTCTTAAGGGAAATGCTTTTAGTTTTTCCCCATTGAGTGTAATGTTAGCTGTGGGTTTATCATATGTGGCCTTTTTTATATTGAGGAATATTCCCTCTGTTCCCACATTGCCAACAGTTTTTATCATAAATGCATGTTGTATTTTGTCAAATGCCTTTCTGTATCTATTGAATGATCATGTGATTTTTATCTTTCATTTTGTTTATGTGGAGTATAATATTAATTGATTTGCATATTTAAAAGAACTAAAACAATCCATAAATTTATATGGAATTACAAAAAAACAAACAAACAAATAACCTCAGCAATATTGAGAAAGAAGAACAAAGTTGGAACTATCATATTACCTGATATCAAATTATACTACAAGGCCATAGTAATCAAAACAGCAGGATACTGGCATAAAAACAGATATATAGATCAATGGTACTTAATAGAGAGCCCAGGAATAAGCCCATGTCTATAGTTCAATTAATATTTGACAAAGGAGGCAAGAATACACAATGGAGTAAAGATGATCTATTCAATAAATGGTGCTGGGAAAATTGGACAGATACTTGCAAAAAAAAGAAACTAGACTACCTTCTTAAACCATACACAAGAATGAACTCAAAATGGATCTAAGACTTAAGTGTAAGTCTCAATACCATAAAAATCCTAGGAAAATACATAGTTAGCAAAAGCTCAGACATTCCTTTAAGCAATATGTTTTTCTGATATATCTTCTCAGGAAACAGGAAAAAAAAGAAAATATAAACGAATGGGTCTACATCAAACTAAAGTCCTTGTACCACAAAGAAAACCATCAACAAAATGAAAAGACAACCCACTAAATGCAAAAACATATTTGCCAATAATACATCTGAAAAGGGGTTAGTAACCAAAATTTATTAACAACTCATACTACTCAACATCAAAAAACAAACAAATGAACAAACAATCCAATTGAAAAATAGACGAAGGTTCTGAATAGACACTTCTCCAAAGAGGACTCACAGATGGCCAGTAGACACGTGAAAAGATGCTTGACGTCACTAATTGTTAGAGAGATGCAAATTAAAATCACAATGAGATATCACCTCACACCTACCACAATGACTATCATCAATAAATCCACAAATGACAAGTGTTAGTGAGGATGTGGAGAAAAAAGATCCCTCATGCACTGTTGGTAGGAAGACAGATTGGTGAAGGCACTATGTAAAACATTATGGTGTTTCCTCAAAAACTTAAAAATGGTACGGCATTATGACCCAAGTATTACACCTCTGGGGAGTTATCTGAAGAAAATCAAAACATGAATTCAAAAGAATTTATGCACCACTATGTTTGTTGCAGTATTATTAATAATAACCAAGGTATGAAAGCAACCCAAGTGACCATCAATAAACAAGTGGGTAAAAAGTGGTAGTCCATATATATTATGAAATAATTCTCAACCTTAAAAAACAATGAAATATTTTCCTGACCAGGTGGTTCAGATGGTTGGAGTGTCATCCCATACACCAAAAATGTTTCAGGTTCAATTCCCAGTCAGGGCACATGCCTAGGTTGTGGGTTCAATCACCGTTTACAGCATGTACAGGAGGTAACCAATCGATGTTTCTCTCTCACATCGATGCCTCTCTCTGTCTGTTTCTCTGTCTCTGTCTCCCTCTGCATGCATGCCTCCCTCCCTCTCTCTCTCAAATCACTAAAAACATATCCTCAAGTAAGGGTTAAAAAAAATAAAATCTTACCATTTATGACAGCATGGATGGACCTAGAGGGCGTTATGCTCAGTGAAATAAGTCAGAGAAAGACAGATACAATATGATTTCACTTATATGTGCAATCTAAACAGTACAATTGAACAAATAAAACTGAAAGAGACTTATAGACACAGGGAGCAAACTGGTCATTGCTAGAGGGGTGGGGGGTTGAAGAACTGTGTGAAATAGGTGAAGGGATTAATAGGAATTGGTAGTTACAAAATAGTCATAGAAGTATAAGTAAAGCATAGAGAATATAGTCAATAATTTTGCAGTTCTGGTACTGGAAATATCAAGGGTAACACTACGTAAAGTATATGATTGTCTAACCAATAAGTTGTACACTTGAAACCAATGAAATTTTTTTTTTAAATGTAACCTAGAGGGCACACTAATATAGGCTGAGAATAAATCTGAAAGCTACCTATAAATAAATTATGTACAAAGGTTCATAGGTACTGCCACGAATACATCATAAATATAGTTAAGCAATGTTACCTCTTAATTATAATTTTAGAACTGATGAATATATTAAAAATTGTTTTCATACTAATTAAGAACTTTGGTTGTACAATATTTCCAACAGTAAATATCTGTTCTGAACTAGGTACTATAGTAATTGCTTTACTTACATCATTGTCTGTAAATCTTCCCATTAGCTTTCTAAAGATAATATTATCTTTATTTTATAAATAATGAATTGAAATTAAGTAATGGGAATAGTGTGATTCTATGGCATAATTTTTCTTTGTTTCTGTCAGGGTCTTTCTAGGTCATTTGTGTAATTATTTGATTCTAATAAAAAACAGGAGAGAAAAAGGAGTGAACATTTATTGCTCATGTCCATTGTGTAAAGCAGGAAGTGTGCTAGACATTTCACAGATGTTATCTCATTTCAAAACAAACTTGATGTATCTATCATTTTACCTTTTACCAATCCCAGAGGTTTCCCCCCTACTTTCTCTTGACTCCTAATTTATTATCAATGGACTTCATGTAACCCCCTTATAGATCCTCATTTGATCATAATGTATAAAAGGAGGTGCTAAACTGCCATTCTCTAAAGCAGCTATCAATCTGTTGGAATTTTGCTTTCTTGCAATTGTTGACAGTTTGGTTCAAATAAACTCATCAAAAATTGTCTACAGGTTCAAACGTCTCCTTCACTGATATTAATTTGGTGTTGTGTGGCAGGATTCCAAAGAAGCTCACCCAGGACCACCCTATGGATCCAGACCTGATGCTAGCATCCAGCAAAGGAGCCCATTGAGCCCCACCAGCTCCCCATCACATTGAGTGGAATTGGGCGCCTGACAGTGAATGGACATCTACTCCCCTCTCTGACACTCACCTCCATATACAGCAGAGATCAAAAACTTTTCAAGGATGAGAAGACACCATCTATGAAGGCAGAAGCTATCCCAAGATATCAACAAGGTCTGTACGCTCACAAACTGATGCTGCTATTGACTGAATGACCAATCTGAAATTATAAATAAATTATAGAGAAAGCATCCAGAATAACCAGTTGAACACTAGCTGGAGAGAAGCCTTATAACCATGGACAGACAGAAGAAACCACTTCACCACAACATGACTGGTAGGGAGTACAGAGGAGGCACCATAGGGCTGTCTGTGCTCCCATGGGTGGCAGCTGAAGTTCTGGAGGGATATTTCAGAGGTCAGGGTGCTCCCCCTGAGAAGTGTGGGGTCTAAACCCGAAGCTGGGATACCCAGCCTATAGCACTGGAGCTGGAAAGGAACCCAGATAACATCCAGCTTTGGGAAGCAGCAGGATATCTGTCTGCCCAGGACAGACTGTCTCTTAAAGGGCCAACACACAAAATTTTGTTTGCAGCCACTTACCCTGGAATCTAGCAGATGGAAGGCAGAGTAGGCTACAGACACTTGAGGAGAGTCTGGGGCTCCTGGCTCTGGGCAGAGAACAGAAGGAACAGCGACCAGGTCCCCGTGCTGAGTCATTTCCCATACTGCAGTAGCCATCTCTCTTAGGCAGAGCACTCCTCTCTGAATGACATCAACCTGAAGGCAACAATAGCGCCACCCATAGGAATTACTCTACCCCACCCTGTGGTACTTAAACCAAGCTGAAGATTACAGATTGATTAGATAATGAACTGGTCAGTTTAAGGGCTGATTTATTTAACATCAAAGGCAGAAAATACAAAGAAGCACCCAATATAGGAAGACCCCAAATGAAAGAACAAGAGAATTCTCCAGAAGTACTAGATGAAATGGAGGTAAGCAATTTTTCAGATAAAAAATTTAGAGTAATGATTATAAGGATACTCAATAGCATGAAAAAGAAGACAGAGAAATCATAAAAAAGGACTAGTCAGAAATAAAGAATGCAATATCTGAGATAAATAATACATTAGAAGGAATAAACAGTAGGTTAGATGAAAAGGAGGATCGAATCAGTGTTTTGGATAACAAAGTAGAAAAAACACCCAGGGAGAGAAGCAAAAAGAAAAAAGAATTTTAAAAAATGAAGAGAGCTTAAGAAATATTTTGGACAACTTGAAACATAACAACGTCCACATCATGGGAATACCAGAAGGAGAAGAGAGTGAGAAAAGGATCAAGAAACTACTCGAAGAAATAATGCCCATAAACTTCCCTAATGTGGTAAAGGAAAAAGTCACACCAGTCCAGGAAACTCAGTCCCAAACAAGTTATACCCAAAGAGGCCTGCACCAAGACATATCATAATTAAAATGAAAAGGCTTAAAGAGAAGGAGAGAATCCTAAGAGCCACAAAAGAAAAGCAGATAATTACCTACAAGGGAGCACCAATTACATGGGCATCTGATTACTCAACATAAACATTTCAGACCAGAAGGGAGTGGCATGAAATATTCAAGGTGATGAAAAGCAAGGACCTATAATCATGGCTACTTTACCCAGTGAAACTACCATTTAAAATGGAAGGAGAAATAAGGAGCTTCCAAGACAAGAAAAAGCTAAAGGAGTTTGTTAACACCAAATCAGTACTACAACAAATGTTAAAGGACTGTTTTTAAGAACAAGAAGAAAAGAGAAAGAAAATAAAAAACCTCAGAAGAAAATACTCTACATTAAAATGGCACTACATATGTATCTAACAATATTCATCTCAAAAGTAAATGGTTTAATTGCTCTGACCAAAACATGCAGGATAACTAAATGAATAAGACAAGACCCACATATATGCTGCCTCCAAGAGACCCATCCCAGATCAAAAGATATACACATACTAAAAGTAAAGGGTTGGAAAAAGATATTTCTTGCAAAGGGAAAAGAAAAAAAGGCTGAAGTAGAAGTATTTATTACAGATAAAGTAGACTTGAAGACCATGGCGTCCAAACTTTTGGCATTTCTGGGCCACACTGGAAGAACAGTTGTCTTAGACCACACATTAAGTACACAAACACTAATGAAAACAAACAAAAAAAAAACATAATGTTTTAAGTAAATTTATGATTTTGTTTTGGACCAAATTCATAGACACCCTGGGCCGTATGCAGCCCACAGGCCACAGGTTAGACACCCCTGCTATAGAAAGAGAAAAAGACAGACACTACATAATGATAAAGGCAATAATACAAGAGAATATAACCCTAGGATATGAACATTTGTGCACCCAACATAGGATCACCTAAATATGTAAAGCAAACATGAAGAACATAAAAGGAAAGATCAACTAAAAAACAGTCATACTTGGGGATTTTAACACCCCATTGACTTCAATGGATAGGTCTTCCAGGCAGAAAATCAACAAGGAGACAGCAGCTTAAACAACAACACTAGATCAAATGGATTTAATTGATATATTCAGAACTTTTCATCCCAAAGCAGCAAAATATACATAGTTTTTAAGTGCACAGGGAACATTTTGTAGGATAAACCAAATGCTAGGACACAAAATAAATCTCAATAAGTTTAAGAAGGTTGAGATCATATCAAGCATCTTCTCTGACCACAGTGTTATGAAACCAGAACTTAATCACAAGAAGAACACTGGATACCACACAAAAACATGGAAACTAAATAACATGTTATTAAACAATAAATGGGTCAACAATGAGATCAAGGAAGAAATCATAAGACACCTTGAAACAAATGAAAAGAGGACACAATAATCCAAAATCTGTGGGACACTGGAAAAACAGCCTTAAGAGGGAAACTCACAGCATTACAGGCCTATCTCAAGAAACAAGAAAAAGCACAAAAAAACAATCTAACTTCATGCTTAAAGGAACTTGAAAAAGAATAACAAACAAAGCCCAAAGTGAGTAGAATGAAGGAAATAATAGAGATCTCAGCAGAAATAAATGAAATTGAGTCTAAAAAAGAGTGATACAAAGATCAATGAATCCAAGAGCTGATTCTTTGAAAAGATAAACAAGATTGACAAACTTTTAACCAGACTCATCAGAAAAAAAGAGAGATGACCCAAATAAGTAAAATCAGAAATGAAAGAGGAAAAATAACAACTGACACCAAAGAAATACAAAGGATTGTAAGAAAATACTATGAACAATTATATGCCAACAAACTGAACAACCTGGACAAAATAGAAAAATTCTTAGAAATATACAATCTTCCAAAACTAAATCAGGAAGAATCAGAGAATCTGAATAGACAGACTACACCTAATGAAATTGAAGCACTAATCAAATACATTCCCAATAAAAAATGCCCTGGACAAGGTTCACAGGTGAATTTTACCAAATATTCTGAGAACTAACACCTCTCCTTCTCAAACTATTTCATAAAATTCAAGAGGAGGAACGGCTCCCAAATTCATTTTATGAGTCCAGCATCATCCTAATTCCAAAGCCAGATAAAGAACTACAAAGAAAGAAAACTATAAGCTGATATCTCTGATGAACATATATGCCAAAATGCTCATCAAAATGTTAGCAAACCAAATACAGCAATGCACCAAAAAGATCATACACCATGATTAAGTGCGATTTATTCAGGGAACGTAAAGTTGGTTAAACATTCACAAATCAATAATGCGATTCACTACATAACAAAATGAAGGATAAAAACCACGTGATCATATCAATAAATGGAAATAAAGCTTTTGATAAAATCAAGCAGTCATTTACAATAAAATCTCTTAGCAAAGTGGGAATATGGGGAATAAATCTAAACAAAATAAAGACCATATATGACAAACACACTACCAGCATCATACTCAATAGACAAAAATTACAAGAATTCCCCTTAAGATCATGAGCAAGACAGGGTTGTCTGCTTTCACCTCCCTTATTCAATGTAGTACTGGAAGTCCTAGCTACAGCAATCAGACAAGAAGAAATAAAAGGCATACAAATTGGAAACAAAAAAGTAAAACTGTCTTTCTTTGCAGATGGTATGATGCTGTACATAGAGAATCCCAAAGATTCCACCAAGAAACTACTAGAACTGATAAATGAATTCAGCAAAGTGGCAGAATACAGAATTAATATCCAGAAATCAGTTGCATTTTTCTATGCAAATAGTGAACTAACAGAAAGAGAAATTAAAAAATCATATCCATTCACAAAAGCTTCAAAAAGAATAAAATACTAGGAATAAACCTGTACACAGAAAAAAAGACCTGTACACAGAAAATTATGACACTGAAGAAAGAAATTGAAGAAGGTACAAATAAATGTAAGCACATACCGTGTTCATGTATAGGAAGAATTAACATCACTAAAATGTCCATAATCCCAAAGCAGTCTATAGATTCAATGCAATTCCTATCAAGATTCAAAGGACATATTTCACAAAACTACAACAAATATTTCAAACATTTATATGGAACCACAAAAGACCCTGCATAACAACAGTGATCCTGAAAAAGAAGAACAAAGTTGGAGGAATCACACTACATAATATCAATCAAACTATCCTACAAGGTCATAGTAATCAAAAGAGCCTGGCACTGGCATAAAAACAGACATATAGATCAATGGAACAGAACAGAGAGCCCAGAAATAATCCCACACCTTTTTAGTCAATTAATATTCAACAGAGGAAGCAAGCACATACAATGGGCTAAAGATAGTTAGTTCAATAAATGGTGTTGGGAAAATTGGACAGATACATGCAGGAAAATGAAACTAGACCATCTTCTGACACCACACACAAGAATAAATTCAACATGGATCAAACTTAAATGTAGATCCTAAACCATAAAAATCCTAGAAGAAAACATAGGCAACAAAATCTCAGATATTGCTTGCAGAAGTTATTTATTGGATATATCTCCCCAGGCAAGGGAAACAAGAAAAAATAAACAATTGGGTCTGTATCGAACTTAAAAATTATTTACATAGCACAGGAAAACATCAACAAAATTAAAAGACAACTCACAGAATGGCAGAACATATTTGCCGATACATCTGATAAGGGGTTAATATCCAAAATTTACAAAGAACTTACAAAAAAACACCAAAAAAAATCAACACCACAAGTAAAAAATGGACTAAGGACCTGAATAGACACTTCTCTAAAGAGAACATACAGATGACCAATAGATATATGAAAAGTTGCTCAATGTCATTACTCATCAGCGAAATGCAAATTAAAACCACAATGAGATACCATCTCACACCTGTCAGAATGGTTACCATCAATAAATCAACAAACAGTAAGTGCTGGAGAGGATGTGGAAAAAGGGGGACCCTTTTGCACTGTTGGTGGGAATGCACACTGGTGCAGTGCTGTGGAAAGCAGTGTGGAGATACCTCAAAAAATTAAAAATGGCCTTGGCTGGTGTGGCTCGGTGGATTGAGCACTGGCCTGTGAACTGAAAGGTCACTGGTTTGATTCCCAGTCAGGGCACATGCCTAGGTTGCAGGCCAGGTCCCCAGTTGCGGTGTACAAGAAGCAACCACACATTGATGTTTCTCTGCCTCTCTTTCTCCCTCCTTTCCCCTCTCTCTAAGAATAAATAAATAAAATATTTTTCCAAAAATTAAGAATGGATCTGCCCTTTGACTCAGCAATCCCATTTCTGGAAATATATCCAAAGGAACCCAAAACACTAATTCAAAAGAACATAGACACCTCTGTGTTCATTGCATTGGTATTTACAATCACCAAGATATAGAAGCACCAGAAGTCCATCAATAAATGAGTGGATAAAACAACTATGGGACATTTACACAGTGGAATTCTACTCAGCCATAAAAAAGAAGAAAAATTTACCCTGTGCAGCAATATAGATGGACCTGGAGAACATTATGCTGAGTGAAATAAGCCAGTCAGAGAAAGACAATTACCATATGATTTCACTCATATGTGGAATCTTAAGAACAAACTGAACTAACAGGCAAAATAGAGACAGACTCGTAGATGGAGAACAGATGACAACTAGTGTGGGGGGCTGTTAGAGGGTGGAGGGATTGAGTAAATAGGAAAAAATGACTCATGGACATGGATAACAGTGTGGTGATCACTGGGGAGAGGGACATATAAGGGGGTGAAATGGTAATAGAAATATACGATAAATATTAACTTTCTAAAAAACAAGCTTGTGATGTGGTTAGAATCATTGACACTTTTCTCAGTATTAAAGGTGAAAAATTCAGTGTCAGCCTTGTCAAGTAATTTTTGCAAGATCACATAGCTGGTGAATTTGGATCTTCCTATGTAAGATTGTTTGTCTCTGAACTCCTTTAAAAAACTAAAAAGCCATTATCTTGGAGATAAGTAGTAGATCTTTTCATTGCAGAACTATGTGTGGAGAACTGACTACATAACAAATCCTGTGTAGTGTACAGGGAAGAATATAAAAAAGGTTTGATTAAGTGATTCTCACTCTTGAAGAAGTGTATAGTCTAGATGAGGAGAGAAGAATCATGCACAATAACAAATAATGTGAGATGCATACATTAGACTAATGAGATTTTAGAAACTGAAATCAGATCCTTATTAAAAATGCATATAGCACTGAAAGACATCTGCACTTAAATTCTAATATTACACTTTGAGGAATATTTTATGGACAAGTACTCAGAAATCAATATTTTTCTGAGATAGGAGTTTGACAGATTATGTGTTAAAATTATTTCCAGTTTTAGAATTTTGTATTGTTCCTGGTAGTTCGTGGTCAAACTGCTTTCAAATAAAAATGAATTATACCATTGAGAAACCTTGAGTCAATAGGTGAATAATGAGAAACTCTTTATACTAAATATCAAGGTGTGTTCAACTCAGTAACCCTAGAGTATTAAAATATAGTAGAACCTAATGGACAAAACAAACAAGTGAGAAAAATGGAATCAGAGGCATGGAAACAAGGAAGAGACTGCCAGTGAGCATAGGGGAGGAGGTGGATAATGGGGGAAAGAAGAGGAAGGGCCTAGTCAAAGAATGTGTATTAAGGACCAATGGACATGGACAACAGGGTGGGGATTGACTGTGGGAGCATGGACGGTTTAGGGTAGGGGAGAGCAACAGGGGAAAAATTCAAATAGAACAACATGTTTTTAAAAATTAGGGAAAATATGGTTCTCTTTGGTCTTGAAATATACTCTTTCATCTTCAAAAGAAAGAATATATACTCCATAAACAGACATATTACAGATTATTTTTAGATAATCATCCACAACATTGAGAGAGAACATGGGAAACTGCCTGGTTATGTGGTATATCAGAAGATGTGGGCTCCAGGCCAGATTCTAGTACGAACTAGCAGAGTGATCTTGTACACACCATGCTTAAACCACAATTTCTCCATATATAAGATATGTGGGGATAGAACTAGTTTTTCCCTAAGATTCCTTCCAGTTAGACATCCCAGGTTTTTATAGATTGGATAACGTAAGGCCATTAAGATGCTTCATTTTTGCCTTTTATAGGCTCGGGGAGTATATTGGTACCTATACCTGAGGTACAGCTTTCCTCATATGCATTATCAGAGCCATAACATGTGTAGTGAAAAAAAGAGTGAATCTGGTCAGTATATGAACATTGGTCTAACTCAGAAATGGAGAGTAGTATGATTTTGTGACTTTATGGATGCTAGCAAAATCTCATCTAAGGATATACCTGCACTCTCAGAATAAATACAGATGCCATGGCTATAGTTTAATTCTTTTTTGCTTATCTCTTTGATTTCCAGTTAAAGGGTAGACATATTTGAGAGAAGTAACATTTTAAGCTTCACCAGACAGCAATTCTCACATTAATTTTTTTATAGCATAAGAATAGGAAAAATGGTAATGGAAAAGAGTGACAATACGTACCACCTCCAGTCTCATTCTGAGACAGCTATTGCATAGTTAAAAATAAGTGGTAAACAGACACATTTTTTTCTTCCTAGTGCAGGGAATGTATTTTTCCCCCTAAAAGGGTACCAAGAGCTCTTCAGTGTCTCTTTGAGAAGGAATACACAAGACAATTCTCTGAGCGAATGATGTTATCTTATTCCCTAATGTAAAAAAGAAATTCAACCTCACTGCTTATTGTTAATATTGTAGGTATATAAAAAACCTCCATTATAAAGAACCTCAATATTCCATGCATCATTACCCCATAGGTCAAATGCAGTCCACAACTGCACACCTAGTTATCTAGATATGTGTGTGTTTTCTCTCTATACCATATGGAATATCTTTAGTGTATTTGCTATCTTTTTCACTTCATTTATTTGGCTGAGAATTATTTTATCAGTTCATTTTGTATTTTTTGTATATTTTATTGATTATGTTATTGCAGTTGTCTCATTTTTCCTCCCCTTTATCCCCTCTGCCCTGCACCCCATCCCATCATCCCCACATCAACATTTTCCCACCACTTTCCCCAGCCCCACCCCTCCCTAACTCCCACCTCAATCCTTCCCCCATTTTGCTTTGTCTATGGGTCCTTTATGCATGTTCTTTGACTACTCTTCCCTCCTTTTCCCATGTTATGCCCCTCCCTCCTCCCCTCTGGTTACTGTCAGTTTGTTTTTTATTTCAATATTGCTAGTTATGTTTTGCTTGTTTATTTTGTTGATTAGTTTCCACTTATAGGTGAGATCATATTGCATGCTTGTAACATAACTATGCTTCTTTAAAACAATTCACTTAGAATAGATGGGTTTTTCCCCTAATTTATTGGAATGGGTTTTAAAATCTATAGCCCTTCATCTGAGTGCTATTGTGACAGTTAGGCATATCACCTTGAACATTATTTCTTTTTTCATCCCTAAAACAATGAGAGGAGGTCTAATGAGACTTTCTGCTTAATAAATTCATCATTCAAAAATGAAAATTATTCATGGAGGGGCCATTTATTTTCTTGTTGTATGTAAAACATTAAAATTCTAGCTGTCTTAAAACAGGAGAGCTGTCATAGAATTAGTGTAAAATTAAAAGTGTGTTCTGGTGAAAAAGTGATGCTTGGAAGGTAAATACAACACTTTAATAAGCTTAGAAAAGTTGCCCAGGAGTTAGACCCTTTTGAAAAACAATGGCTATACATATTCTTCAGAATGCCAGGCATATTTTCTCCTCAACAACCCTGGTACTGAGATATTAAGTACAGTACTTTGAAATGTGTTTACAGGATTATGGAAAGCACACATGAGATTCAATTGCTAAAATCTGTTCCTGCCCAGATTAATGAGTGGTAACAAAACATCTGCCAGTAACCTCTGTTTGGCTCTATTCCTTTAGACTGTCTGAAAAGGTACAGATGCATTTCCTTTTATTTTACTACAAATTTGTAAGATTTCTGAACAAAGAGGAAGCTTTAAAAATATTTCTAATTTTCTTCAAAGTAATGTTCGGTTCTTTTAACCTAGTATATTCTTTTAGTAGCATATAGTTTTGAAACAGTCTTAACTCTATGGCATTGCTGCCATAGAAATTAGCCTGGCTCTAGGACTGGAATACCATTTTAACAAAAGGCAACCTCCTGTCTATCATCCTTGCAACTGTTTATATGGCAAATATTTTGTCCATTAGTATATTTCATGTAAGAAAAATATGGACCATTTTATACCTTAGGCTTTCTCAACTTTAGGAATTCAGGCTACCCTACTTATACCCACAGGCGAGGCTATAAGTTTTCTTAAAAAGGATATTTGCTTGCTTATCATTTTCCATGGTTTTACTAAAGCTCTCTCTTTTTCTATGTCTTTTGTTTTTTCAAATGTTAATGTCTGAAAGCCTGCATTGACATTAATATCATTTCTAATTAAGAGAGTCTTCCCAGGCTACTGAAAAAGGAACGCCAATAAGCAGAAGGCATCATTAGCTATTGGGGCAGGGAGGGAATATCAGAACTGAGACTTTTAAAACTGACTCCTAAATTTTAAAAACAGGAGTGTTGTCTGTATTTGCTAATGAGGTAGCAAAATATACTTAAAATACATTTTCCTTACTGGCAGAGAAACATAGTGCATGGAAAAGCATTTTAGATGCTATTCCTCATAAGAGTGCCAGTTAAGTGAAACTCAGTATACAAGTGTTGATGTGTCTCTATCACTGTCTGCTGAATGTATTTATCACTGCTAAATACTGTACAGCTCCAAGAGCCTTGAGTAGAATTTGCTATTAGCCTCAGTTGATGTAGGACTTGCACCTAAAGTATAGAGGGTTTCTAATTTATCATTTTGACTTGAAATACAGAGAAAAAAAGAAAAAACATATTTAACTGGTGCAAACTTAGGAAAGTTTTATTCTGATTATTTGAATATTGTGGTAGGTGAATATTAGCAAGAAGTGCCATTCATTTATTTCTAAATAGACTTTATTTTTACAGTTATTTTAAATACACAGAAAAGTTAAACAGAAGGTACAGAGATTTCAATATATAGCCTCCTTCCACATAAATGTCACCTCCCCCACTAACTTTATTTTAATTTGTGAATAACACCTTTTCCCCATTTACCATCTCCCATGGAATGTGACAGGCAAAATGCCTGACTTTATAATTAAGGAAGGTTTCAAGGCTACCATCTTGACCGAAGATTCATTCTCATTATTCAGAACATTATACGTAGAGGCAGTATATTTTGGAAATTGGAGTGAATGTTGGGCATATGTAGAGTAGGTTGACTACTCTAAATTAATTTTTCTTTTTTGCCTCTTAAAAATTAAAACCTTGATTTCTTCTTTTCTGGTGGAGGGTAGATAAGACATTTGATAACTTGAGGATATTGGTTAGTTGAGTTTTGCTTAATAAATGTATGATTTGACTAATAAGTAAAGCTGGAACTAGGTAGACAAATAACAATACTAATGCTCATTTTAAAAATATAGCGGCTAGTGTAAATAAGAATCTGACAGAAAGTGGTCTCTTTGCACACTTTCCTAAGCTATATCATGAATTTAAGTTTTAATTTAATTAACTCAGTTCTATTGCATTAACTTCTGCTTACCTTCTAAATAAAATATCTGTCCCCCCAAAACTCTACTTCGATTATATGTGTGTGTGTGTCAATCCATAATTGTCTACAGAACAACTGTTCTTGTGAAATCTTATTAATAACAGTTCTGTCCATTTGAGATTGTTGTTGACATTGAATCTGTGTGAAAAGCACTTGAGCTAATTGAGCTAACTAAATTAAAACAAGATTTTTTTGGCAAAAGTATCTTAAAATAGTGAACATAATTGTCTAGTACTTTTTTAGTTCATCTGGCTAGGGTGATGTTATAGATTAAGAAAGAGTGTCAACTTTCTCTTTTGTGCAAGGATTTTAAAAAATAATGCTCATCCCATCTTGGCAGCAGAAAGTTCCTAAGAATAGCTCAGCAAAAACACAGAAGAGACAATGAATAGATCTCCCTTGAAGGATTTTTAAATATGGTACCAATCCAGCTGGGAAAGGAAGGCCTTAACAATCATGCTTATTACATTAAAAATACTCTTCCTAGCCCTGGTTGGGTTGCTCATTTGGTTGGAGCATTGTTCTGTACATCAAAAGGTTGTGGGTTTCATCTCTGGTCAGGGCACATACCTATGTTGTGGGTTCATTCGGTACAGGAGGCAACTGGTAGAGGTTTCTCGCTCACATTGATGTTTCTCTCTCTCTCTCCCTTCCTCTCTCTCTCTAAGACCAATAAACATATCTTCAGGTGAGGATTAAAAGACATACTCTTGCTAATCTTGTGTAACATGTGGCCCTGAACACAGAAAATATTATCTTGTAATTCTTGAGAAAGGAATGGTGGTGATCAATGGACAGCTTTTTGGACCAACATACCAAAATTTATATCCTAAGATTCTGATGCCCTCTCAGGGGAGGACACCCCCAATACAGAGCTAAACATAAACAAATGCAATAAATTTGAACCACATTTCCCATGTACAATACTTACTTATCTAACAGGTATGATTGTCTTATGATAAGGAAGTTTGTGTAGGTAAATGATGGAAATTTTAGTTGTATGGAGGAGACAATTATGAATGTAAATTTCCTCTACAAAGAAGACACTAATGACAACATCTGAGAGGAGCTATCTTTTCTGCTGTTAGATGTAGAATATTTTCAAGAAGGGCAAATATTACAAAAGTCTTGTATATTCATGGTTATAATGTTATCTAATAGTTAAATAAAAGGCATATTTTTATATTCAAAAAGAGACTTGTAGATATATCTTTCATGAGAGAAAGATTTGCCTCTGTGTCTATTTTTATTATGAAGTTCTTATCTCCATACTTTAATGCTTCAAAAATCCTTCTCAGTGGAGATTGTGCAGACAGTATCAGTATAGCCTTTGATGTCACAATCAGGTCAAAATGAAAGAGGAGAGACAGATTTTCCAATTTAGAAATAGAATGTTAGAGGTGCAAAGCCTTAGCTAATGTTATTACTTGATTTGAGACCTTAGAATTAAAGAAGAAAAAAATTTTAACCTGTGAACAGTGTATAAAAAAGAGAAATATGTTATAAGTCCCCTATTGACAGTCATAGTCTATACCTAATACTAAAATATATATATATATATATAAATATATATATATATATATATAAACAAACTTCTAGAATTAACAAGGGAATTTGAAATTGTTACAGATACAGGATTAGCACATAAAAATCAACCATAGTTTTATATATTAACAATGAACAAACAGAATTTAAACAATGGGAATTAAAATTTAAAATATAATAACATACAATATCCCCAAACCGAAACATTTAGGTACATGTCTAACAAATCATGTATATAATCTACATGCTGGAAAATACAAAATTATGAAGAAAATAATGCATTTGAAATAAATGGATAAGCACACTGTGCACATGTGTTCATGGACTGGAAGACTCAAAATATCAAAAACATTGATTTTTTCCAAATTGATCTACAGGTTTAGTAGAATCTTTATCAAAATTCCAACAGGATCTTTTGTAGATATAAACAAGCTGATTTTAAAATTTATATGGAGGAGCAGAGGGTGCAGAATACGCAAAATATGCATTAATTTAGAAGAGAAGAATGAAATTGAAGGAATCACACTACCTGCTTTTAAGACTCATTGATACAAAAGTCAGTAAAGTGTGGTATTAGCAGATGGATAGACACATAGATCAATGGAAGAGAACAGAGTGCAGAATAGATGCAAGCAATATGACCAATTGAATTTTGAAAACAATTCAAAGAAGGAAGGATAAACTGTCTTTTCAACAATTAGATATACATCGGTTTAAAAAATAGAAAAAGAAACAGCCCAACCTAAACCTCATACCTTACATAAAAATTAACTCAAAATGAATCATACTTCTAAATATAAAGATTAAAATTATAAAACTTTTTTAAAAAATAGAAGAAAATATTCATGAGTCAGAATTAGGCAGAGTTTTTAAATTAAACACCAATGGTGTGATATATAAAAGGGAAATTTGAAAATTACATTTTATTAAAATTTAAAACCATTGCACTGTGTAAAACCCAGTTAAGAGAATGAAAAGGATAGCCACAGACTGAGAGAAAATATTTGCAAATCACCTACCCAACAAAGGACTTACATCCTGGACATTTTAATATTGTTGTTCAATTACATAAACAACCTTGAATAGACTCGCAATTTTGAGAAAGAGAACAAAGTAGGAGAGATCACAACACCTGATATCAAACTATATTACAAGGCCACTGTAATCAAAACAGTCTGGTACTGGCATAAGAACAGACACATAGATCAATGGAACAGAATAGAGAGCCCAGAAATAAACCTATGTCTCTGTTCAGTTAATATTTGACAAAGGGGGAAGGAGTATAAAAAAGAGTAAAAATAGCCTCTTCAACAAATGGTGTTCGGAGATCTGGATGGTTACATGCAAAAAAACGAAACTTGATGGACAACTTATATCCTGAACATTTAAAAACCTCTCTAATATCAATAGTAAAAAAAAGCAAGAAATTCAGTTCAAAAAAACGGTCCAAAGACAAGAACAGATATAATACCAAGGAGAATATACAGTTGATAAGCCCATGAAAGGATGTTCAACTTCATTAGCCATTAAGAAAACTCAAATTAAGGACACAATAAGTAAGATAGACAAATTACAGACACACCTAAAAGAATGGCTAAAATAGAAAATAGCAACAACACAAAATTCTGGCAAGTGTATGGAAAAAGTGGATCACTCATACATTGTTGATGGGATTGTGAAATGACAAGTCACTCTGGAAAATATGTTGATAGTTTTGACAAAGTTAAACATAAACTAACCAGATAGTTCAACAATTCCACTCCTATGTGTTTGCTCAAGAGAAATAAAAATATATGTCACATAAAATTCTCCATAGAAATGTTTATAGCAGTATTATTTGTAATAGCCAAAAACTAGATATAACTCATATCATGCAACTGATAAATGTATTACCAGGGAACACTACTGAACAATAAAATGGAACAAATATTGATACATGCAACAACGTACATGGATCTCAAGAGCTTTATAATGAATTTTAAAAAGCCAACTGCTAAAGATTACAGTGTATATGATTCCATTTACATAACACTCTCAAAATAACAAAATTATCATAATAGGTAACATATCTGTGTTTGTCAGGGGTTTGGACTGCCAGGAATGTGCAACTATAAAGGGACAACAGGAGAAAACTTTTTTAAATTGCTGGAACAGTTCTGTATCTCAATTGTGGTCATGGTTACACAGATCTAAACATGTGTTATTTCAAAGGAGTATTCACCAACAAAAGAATGCATAGAAACACTGTTGAAATCTGAATAAAATTTGTGTTGCACAAATATCAGTTTCTTGTTTAACTAATTGTCTTATGGTTTTGTTAGATGTTGTCACTGGGGCAAACCAGGTGAAGGATACATGGAATATGTCTGTACTATTCTTAAAATTACTAGTTTAGTTTATTGTTTCCAAAATGGAAAATTAAAAACTGAATGAATGACTAAATACATAAGTAAACAGACACCTGCAATTAACTATAATGAACTGTTGGTTAGTGACAATGTGACAGTAAGAAAAAAAAAGAAATGAAAATTGAAAAATGTTTTATTTTATATTCTTTATTTCCTCCTTGTACAATGTATTTTGTTGTTAAAGCTTAGTATGCTGGTATCACTGGCAATTCAAAAACATTTAAGATGTTAAATATTTTACAGATCATCTCTAGGATTGGCACAGGAAGACCACAGATGGGCTCAAATATTAACAAAACATACAGGTCTTTGCAAGACATCCCCAGCAGCAGTATGATCTATAACCCATTTGTCTAATTTAACTGAAATTTTTGGAAAGTAAGAATGTTGGACATGAGAAGAAAGAAAATATATGGTAAAATTACACCTGATAACTCAGTCATATTTCCTTTTTTCCTGGTGCCAGATATTACATGCAAAACACACAAATAAAATTTTACTTTCTATAATATTGTTATAATGGTCAAAATGACATGTGATTAAGTGGAATATTTATTTAATGTTCAATACTTCCTTTAAAATAGCATACAGTACAGATGCTGCAGTTAATATATTCTGCCCATTATTGGTGTCTCTCCTCTCTGTCCCCAGAATCACATTTGTCAAGTTGGTGTGAAATCAGAAAAATGGTGCTGACAATAAAGACAAAAGTGGATGATAGCTGTCAATGAGCTGTGAAGGATGATGGAATTACTAGTATGCTTTAGACTCTATATTCCTGTTATTTTCCCACATCTTAATATAGTGGAAAAGCACTAGATTCATCCATGAGGGTTGGTTTCTCATAATAACTCCATCCCTGATGAAGTGTATAGCTGTGAGCAAGTCAATAGGAATATCTTGCATCTGTTTAATGTATATACATTTGCAAATCGCTTTATCTGTATTTTATTTTATCCCAACCCCAATAGGTACATAGCACAAATTTTATCATCATTACACAGATGAATATATGTAAAAAGCCAGGCAACCAGTTAATGTCTGCTAGAGAACCTGGGTGTATGCTTTCTCACTCCTCATTCATTCACTTTTCTTACTCCACCGTGCTGATTTCCACATTATGTGTCTATCGATCTCAATTTATCCTCTTATCTAATAGAAATAACATCTCTTATCTAATAATCATGAGTTTTGTAGTTCAAATGAGATACAGAACATGTAAAATCTTGAAAAAATGTTAAGCACTACCCAAATATAGTATCTTATAATTCTAAAACCCAGGACTACTGTAAGTGTTGGTAAGAATTAAGGGGGACATAGACTTTCATTCATAAAGAAACGGGAAGAACAAGTCAGCCCTAAGGAGGCATTACTCCTAGGTATTCTTCCAGATAAGTATGCTGCTCTAGGATATAGCCCCAATTTTGCTTAATAATGGCCCCAAAGCACAAGATAGTAATATAGACAATTCTGATATGCCAAAGAGAAGCCTTAAAGAGCTTCCTTTAAGTGAAAATGTATCTATTTATAGGAAAAACAGAATATACAGGGTTTGGTACTATCTGTGGTTTCAGGCATCCACTGGGGGTTTTGGATGAGAGGGTACTAGTATTAGATGATTTCTGCACAAGTTAGTGCTATTCATGCCTATGAGTAACTCTAGAAAAGGGCTTGAATCTTACCATGTTTATCTCCCCTGTACCTAGTGTAGGGCCTGTAGCACAGTAGTCTCACAAAAAATAACTGTTGAGCACCGGGAAACTCCATAGGATTGTTTTGCAGCACCTCTGGAGGGAAGCAAAGGGCTCAGTTCATTTGGCCCCACGACCTGTCGTATTTCCCGATGAATGTAATTCTCAAAATGATTTCTAATAATCATTCAATGATTGTTCTGGAGTTGTCAGAGAAAATAGCTTTATGTTCAATAAGTTTTGAAAGGTTATAATGTCTGAATCATTAATATAGAGTTTCACAAAATAAAAAGCCCCAATCATTCTTGGAGTAAAGAAATTTGTTTCTTTACTTGTTTGTTTTTCAGGCTATCATTTTCAACAACTCTAGAACATTTTTTTTCCTAAAGTTTGAATTATTTGAATAATTGGTTGGGAAAATGCCTTATTTATTTTGCTATACATGCTTGTATGACCCTTATGTAACCAGAAGAATTAAACTACTTCTTAGTAATTGACCACACACCTCGTTACCCCCTCCTATTAAGAGACAAAGAACTTTCTAGTTAACAATTACTGGCATCCTAAGTTTTCCTTGCTTAATTTTCCTAAGTAAAAGAATGGATATTGAGAGGTGCTCATGATGAGATTGCGCTATTTTTTATCCAATACATGTCTGGAGGGGCAATATTTGAGAGGTATAGTTGACTTATAAGTAATAAAAGAAAGAAACCAAGACTATGTTCATTATACTTATGACTTATACTGGAAAATGATCTGTCTTACATATTAAGGGGCAGTTATACCTAGTATAGGTCATGGAAGACAGGAGTCACCTAATAGATGATTGTTGATTCTCTTATTCATTATGGTTTAGAGTCCTGTCTCTGAGGATATTTGTCCTTGGGAGATTTGTGCGTGTGTGCACACTCACATCTGTGTGTACATTTCTAGTACCCAAGAGTTCTACTTTATGATATACATGCAAAAGAAATAAGTGCATGTTTGTACCAAAAGACATGCAAAAATCTTCATCGAAATTTTCTTTATAATACTCAAAACTGAAAATAACACATAACAACAATATAACACTTAAACTAATTGTTTTGAATTCATACAAGGGAAAAACAATGAAAAGAACAAATTTCTACTACGTGGGAAAATGTGAATGCATTGTATTTATATTAATGTTGAAAGAAAAACTACATATTGTATTTATTCTATTTACATGAAGATTAAGGTTATTGACTGGGAAGTAGTATGAAGGTTTTGATTAAGTTTCACTTTTGGTCGAAGTGGTAGTTACACCAGTGTATTCAGGATTTGCTGCTGGCATGCACAGGAAAGGAATGGTGGCTACGTTGAGAATTTCTAAGGGGTGATAAGTGGTGACTAATTGCCTATAGTTGAACCAAGAAGACTAAGGAACATTGCTGAGAAATTAGCTCCAGAGAGAGGAAAGTCAGAAGGGGGTAACATCAGAGAAGGGACCAATGTCCTGGTTACGTGCAGCATGGTGACCTCATTTCTTTTTATACGGAGAAAAAATAAGTTGTAAACTTAAATTTTATGCTATAACACAGGCTGAGATGGCTAATATGGAATATCTTCTTTTTTGATCCCCATGGTTTCTTTTTTTAAGTATATTTTATTGATTATGCTATTACTGTTTTCACATATTTTGCCTCTCCTTCATCCGCCTCTACCTTGCACCACCCGACCCTCCAGCATCCCCGCCCCCTCTTAGTTCATGTCCATGTGTTGTACATATAAATTCTTTGGTTTCTCCATTTCCTATACAGTTCTTAACCTCCCCCTGTCTATTTTGTACCTACCACTTATGCTTTTCATTTCCTATACCTTTTTCACCTATTCTCCCCTCTCCCCGTCCCCACTGATAACCGTCCATGTGATCTCCATTTTTGTGATTCTATTCCTATTCTAGATATTTGCTTAGTTTGTTTTTGTTTTGTTTTTTTTAGCTTAAGTTGCTTATAGTTGTAAGCTTATTGTCATTTTACTGTTCATAGTTTTGATCTTCTTTTTCTTAGATAAGTCCCTTTAACATTTCATATAATAAGGGCTTGGTGATGATGAACTCCTTTAACTTTACTTTATCTGGGAAGCACTTTATCTGCCCTTCCATTCTAAATTATAACTTTGCCAGATAGAGTAATCTTGGATGTAGGTCCTTGCCTTTCATGACTTTGAATACTTCTTTCCAGCCCCTTCTTGCCTGTAAGGTTTCTTTTGAGAAATCAGCTAACAGTCTGATGGCAACTCCTTCGTAGGTAACTGTCTCCTTTTGTCTTACTGCTTTTAAGATTCTCTCCTTATCTTTAATCTTTGGTAACTTAATTATGATGCGCCTTGGTGTGTGCTTCCTTGGGTCCAGCTTTTTTGGGGCTCTCTGAGTTTCCTGGACTTCCTGGAAGTGTATTTCCTTCGTCAGGTTGGGGAAGTTCTCCATTATTTTTTCAAGTAAGTTTTCAATGTCTTGCTCTCCCTCTTCTCCTTCTGGCACCCCTATGATTCAGATGTTGGGATGTTTCAAGTTGTCCCAGAGGTTCCTAAGTTTCTCTTCATTTTTTTGCATTCTTATTTCTTCACCCTGTTCTCATTGAATGTTTATTTCTTCCTTCCATTCCAAATCATTGATTTGAGTCCTGGTTCCCTTCTTTTCACTGTTGGTTCCCTGTATATTTTTCTTTATTTCACTTTGCATAGCCTTTACTTCTTTCTCTATTTTTTGTCCATATCCAACTATTTCTGTGAGCATCCTGATTATCAGCGTTTTGAGCTCTGTTTATGATAGGTTGGCCATCTCCTAGTCACTTAGTTCTTTTTATGGAGTTTTGATTTGTTCTTTCAGTTGGACCATGTTTCTTTGTCTCAGCACACCTGCTACATTATAAGGGGTGGGGCCTTAGGTATTTGCTATAGTGGGGCAACCCACATCTCTGTGTTGTGGCACTGTCTGTGAGGGAGGGGTCAGAGAAGGAACAACCCTGCTTGCTCGGTTCTTGCCCAGCTTTCAGTCACTTTCCCCATGATCTACAAGCAAATTGGGCCCCTCTGGTGCTTATTCCCAAGTGGGCGGGCTTGTATACATTCTAGAACCCTGTGGGTCTGTCCGACAAGCTCTGCTGTGAGTCTTGGAGTTTTCCCCGCTGCTTCAACGTCCATGGGTTTGTACAGCCAGAGGTTTTAAGGCTTTCTTTTCCCACACTGGAACCCCAGGTTGCATGGCCTGTCTCACTCCCAGTTGTTCCTCCTGGTTTATTCGCACGTAAATGTGGAACTGCCTGATCCTCCAGCCCCTACCTCTCCCACCCAGTCACCACCTTGCCATGTCTTCTCTGCCCCAGCTGCCTGTCTCTGCCCCTCCTACTGGTCTGGGTGAAAGTTTCTTCTTTAACTTCTTGGTTGTTGGACTTCCATATAGCACAATTTTTTGGCAGTTCTGGTTGCTTTTTGTTTTTAAATTTGTCGTTGCCCTTCTTTTGGTTGTGTGAGGAAGCAAAGTGTACCTACCTACCTTTCCATCTTCACCAGAAGTCCAAAACCTGATTCCCCACGGTTTCTTGATTTGCAGATTGTTTTGATAGTCTGTCATCATGTCTAGAACTCAAATAAAATGTACCAATTTCTTAATCAATATTAACACCTCATACGTTTTAGCCAGACAAAGAAATATTAAAAGGCCTTGAACGGCATGGCTCAGTTGGTTGAGTATCACCCTGCAAAGCATAAGGTTGCCGGTTTGATTCCCAGTCAGGGAACATGCCTGGGTTGCAGGCTCAGTCCCAGGTCATGGCATGTGGGAGACGCAGTTGATTACATGAATTTCATTATGGCTTGAATCAGAGGTATGTAAGAGATTGGTGTGAGATGGCAAGAAGAGTAATAAGCCCCAGATTATGGAGTGAGGCAAGTGCTCTCAGTAACCCACTCTCCTTCTATTGACATTTAAACCATTTTGTAGAAAAACACTGGTTAAGTTCACATGCAGCTTCTTGACTGTATAAAGTAACACATTGAGAATATATATTAAAACTCAGCACATCTCTAGGGAAATATAAGGTTAATATAATCTTGGTCAGAAAAGGAGGAAATTTCATCTAATTTTATTTATAGTGATTAATTATATGCCAAGCATTTTTCAAATACTTATAAATATTAGTACAGTTAATCATCATAACAATTCTTTGAATTAAGTTCTAGTATCATTATCCCTGTTTAACAGATCAGGATGTTGAGGCCCAGGTACCTGATTCACCCAAGGTGGTACCACTTTAAGTAGAAAGAACTGGGATCTAACTCAGGCAGTCTAGTTCCATAGCCCACACTCTTAATCATTACACTGCCTCTTTAGTGTCCAATTGAATCAGAAACTCATAGCATTCATGAATTTTCATTTCACTAAGAGAGTAATGGGGTATTGGGGTCCACAAAGTAGTGGTTCCTGTAGAATATTTGTCGGAAAAACATGCATATAAGGATGATTGGGTGTGCAAGCAATTTAGATTCCAGCCTATTCAGATTTAAAATACAAAGACATTAAAAGCTTCATCAGCTTGAAATTAGTTTTTAAATGATGTCAACGCATTTCAAGTCAATTTGAGGGGATTAAGGGATAATAAGGATTTGCCAAGTACTTTGAGATACCAAGGAACAGTGAAGGCAGTTGTAGGATTACACAGTGTTTAACAGCTTTAAGTGTAACTCTGATTTTTTCACATTTTTGTATTAACTTTTGAAAGTAACTTTACTGAAGGAAATGGTGGCAATACTAGTCACCAAAGCAGAAGTTAAAAGTCTGAAAACTTGTAGGTTTTGAGTGGGAAAATATGGAAACATTGGACACTATTGACTACTTTAGAGTATTCCTTTAGTTTGTCACAGGGAAAGGAACAGTGCGGGGAGCCTTAATTAATTGACAGAGCTATGCCACTTCATTCTAACCTTATACAGAATTGGCCATGTTATTATCTCTTTTAGAAAGTAAACTTTTACATAACAGTTTGAACAAGAGGATCTATGGCTTAAAAGCTTTTAACATTGAATATTACTTAATGATATTTTCATTCCTTTCATTTAAGATTTACTAAGATTATACATTCATACTCATTAGGGTGGCTACATTAAAAAAACAGAAGATAACAAGTGTTCAAAAGGATATAGAGAAATGGAACACTTGTGCATTTCTAATGGGAATGTAAAATGGTGTATCCACTGTGGAAAACAGTGTGGTGATTCCTCAAAATATTAAATATAGGATTTACCATATGATCCAGCAATTGCACTTCCGGGTTTTTAATCAAAAGAAGTAAAAGCAGGGACTCAAACAGTTCCTCCTGTTCATTATATATCCATGTCCATATCAGCAGTATTCATTCACAATAACCAAAAGGTTGAGGCAACCCAAAAGTCCACCAGTGGACATATACATTTTTAAAAAATTATATATACACACACTGGAATATTATATCCTTTAAAAACGAAAGATGTTCTGACACATGCTAAAATATAGTTGAACCTTGAAGATATTATGCTAAGTGAAATAAGGTAGTCACAGAAGCCCAAATACTGTATGATTTCACTTACACGAGATACCTAGAGTAGTCAAATTCAAAGAGACAGAAGGTTGAATGGTGTGGTTGCCAGGGACTGGAAGAGAGGGGAACGGGGAATTAGTGCATAATGAGTACAGAGCTTCAATTTACAAGATGAAAAAATTCTGGAGATGGATGGTGGTGACGGTTACACAATAATGTGAATGTCTTTAATGTGACAGAACTGTACACTTATTTTTTAATGTATTTTATTGATTATGCTATTACAGTTGTCCCAATTTTTTCCTCTTTGCCCCACTCCACCCAGCACCCTCCACTCCCTCAGGCAATCCCCCTACGATTGTTCATGTATTTGGATGGTGCATATAAATTCTTCAGCTTCTCCATTTCCTATACTGTACTTTACATCCCCCTGGCCCTGCTGTAACTACCTATTTGTGCTTCTTAATCCCCTCACCTCTTCACCCATTCCCCCACACCCTCCTTCCCACCTGGCAACCAGCAAAACGCTCTCTATATCCATGATTCTCTTTCTGTTCCTCTTGTTTGCTTAGTTTGTTTTTTAGATTCAATTGTTGATAGATGTGTATTTATTGCCATTTTCTTATTCATAGTTTTGATCTTCTTCTTTTTCAAAGTCCCATTAACATTTCACTTCAAATGGTTAAAATGAACAATGTTATGTTGTGTATATTTTACTACAATAGAAAACATGCTTAAAAACAACATGGTAGGATTTAAACCTGCATATTAAATATGAAAAATTTCCCAAAGACTATTAGGTAGACAACTGTTAATGTACATGAAAGATAGTGAATAGTATTGGATATTTTTCAGAAAGTGCTTGTTCTGGATATGAATATTGGTTTTTGCTTGATAAACAGAATTAGTAAAGATAAAGGAAACACAAAAAGAAAACAAGATTCATAAAGGTTATACGTAGCAAAACACTTTGACCAATCTAAAATAATTGTCCTTTAATCACTCATTAGGCAGTTAGAACCAAATTATTAATGGGTCATGTGAATAGCTTGACCTCCTTAGCATACTGATTAATTTCTGTGATGCAGTTAAACTAATGCCTATGCTTAGATGTAGCTCAAATGATTCCTGATGGAGGCTCAACTGTTCTTGCACTTTTACTTTCTCTTCAACAGGTTAATCACTTTAACTTGTATTGTTTTAGCCTAAGGCACTGTCTCAGAATCCAAGACTATCAATTACTTAAACATTATTTTGTTAAGAACATCACAAAGAGATAGCTTCAAGCCATTGATTTTATCAACCCAATTTGGAAAGATTCAGACTTGAACATCAAAATATTATGAGTCATCCAATGTTACAGAGCTAGATGTTTACAGTCCTGGAAATAAAAAAAAACCCACAAAAAACGGACCTTGTGAACATTAAAATAATTATCTCTCTAAATGTTAAATGAGACCTATGTTATATACCACTAACCAGACTGGCTTGGAGTTCAAATTGTATTACCTTTCTGAAAAAAATAAGATTACAAGAATTGGCTTGTCTTAATGGTATGTTAATAAAATATTAAGAAAGGTTAGGATTCACCATGCCTTGTTCTACTTTATACAAGTTTCTCTCTGCTTCCTGAAAGCTGACTGCAGTTCATGTGGGAAGCTCTATTACAACTCTTTTGTTTCTGTAACATACAAGTTTTGTAACTTAAAGTTCCAAAATGGAAAAGAGTTATTACATCTGAATTAAAATTCAAGCAGTCCTTGATATGTGCTGCAAACTGAGGTCTCTGTAACAAAGTCTTTTCTGTTCAAAAAACTGTGTATATTTTGTGGTTAAAATTTGAAGTTAGTTTTATTCGAAATGACTTTCAATCATTTAAAAAGGTGCACAATGGAATATGATTCAGCCATAAAAAGAATGAAATCTTGCCATCTGCCACAATATGGATGGACCTAGAGGACATTGTGCTGAGTGGAATAAGTCAGACAAAAAGACAAATACCATGTGTTTTCACTTATATGTAAAATCTAAAAAATGTACAAACAATCAAAACAGAAACAGACTCATAGATACAGAGAACATTTTAATGGTTGCCAAATGGGAGAGGAGTAGGAGAGATGAGTTAAAAAGGAAAAATGATTAAGAAATTCAGATTAGTAGTTATAAAACAGTCATGGGAATGTAAAGTACAGCATAGAGAATATAGTCATTAATATTGCAGTAATTATGTTTGCTGTCAGATGGGTATGAGATTTATTGGGGTGAACACTTCATAAGTTATATGTGTCTAATTGTTGGATTGTACAAATAAAACTAATATAATATTGTACATCAAGTGTAGGTGAAAAATAAAAAATATTTTAAAAATATAAAAGTTTAATTAGATTTTTTAGGATGTATTTCATTTTTTCTCCATGTGTTTTAATCTTCTCATTTCACTTTGAAGTGGAAGGCCAATGTGCCTTTGTAAAACAGAAAAATACCAGGCTCTTCCAGTTTTGCTCTGGGTATATGGCAGGAGTTAAGTATTAAGATTTAGAGCCCAAATATCTCAATCAACCCTTAATTTTCAGCTTTTCTCTTGGTGAAGAAATTGTAGTTATTGTTGCTTTTACCTTATTATTTTTAAAAATTAAATTAAACTTTTAAAAATAGGTAACACTTTCTCACGATTCAAAATTCAAAAAGTATAAAAGAGTATAAAATTTTAAAAACTCCCCCTTACTCCTGTTCCCTAAACATCCAGTTCTATTTCATAGGAACCTATGTTATAAGGGTCTTGGTATACTTCCAAAAAAATTCTATGCATATACTATACATTTATTTATGCACCTAATTTGTTTCACTTTACAATATATCTTATAGGTTGCTCCAGTACAATACAAAAAAAAAAAATCTCATGCATTTGTATTCTTTGTTTGCACTTTTATCTGCAAAGTATTCCACTATAATTTAGTATCATAATTCATTTTAACCAAAATGACATTTAAGTACAAATCTCTGGCTATTACAATTATTTAATGAACAACCTTGTGCATACATTATTTCTCCCATATGCAAACTTATCTGCAAGATGAATTCCAAGTAGAAAAGTTGTCAAATGGTAGAGACCTAATGTTTGTTTTATGATAGATTTTCTGTCTTCTTTAGTGAATTTTGCTATATTTTTAAAAAATTTTATCCATTTCACTGTGGCATTAGAATATATTTACACAGTGTCAACTAAAGTGATCTTATTATTTTAGATGTCTCCATCTGTACTTACTTTATTGTTCAATTAAAAATGTCTCCTGTTTTATTTTGATCAGGTTAGCTAATTGCATATCAATTTTATTTTATTTTATTTTTATTTTTAACATTTTCCTACCACCATTTCCCCCAGCCCCACCCACATCCAACCTCCCACCCTCAGTCCTTCTCCCATTTGTCTTTGTCAATGGGTCCTTTGTGCAGGTTCCCTCATGACCCTTCCCCTCCCTTTCCCCTGTCATCCCCCTCCTTTCCTCCCCTCAGGTTACTGTCAGTTTGTTTTTTATTTCAGTGTTGCTGGTTGTATTTTGCTTGCTTGTTTATTTTGTTGATTAGGTTCCACTTATAGGTGAGATCATATGGTATCTGTCCTTCAATGTTTGGTTTATTTCACTTAGCATAATGCTGTCCAGTTCCATCCATGCTATTGCAAAAGGTAGCAGCTTTTTCTTTCTTTCTGCTGTGTAGTATTCTATTGTGTAAATGTACCATGGTTTTTCGATCCACTCATTTACTGTTGGGGACTTGGGTTGCTTCCAATTCTTGGCTATTGTAAATTGTGCTGCTATGAACATTGGGGTGCATAGGTTATTTTGAATTGGTGTTTCAGGATTCTCAAGGTATAACCCCAGCAGTGGGATGGCTAGGTCAAAAGGCAGTTCCATTTTTAGTTTTTTGAGGAAACTCCAAACTGTTTTCCATAGTGACTGCACCAGTCTGCATTCCCACCAACAGTGCTGTAAGGTTCCCTTTTTTCCATATCCTCACCAGCACTTATTTTTTTATTGATTTTGTAAAACCTATAATTATTTAAAAATAAACAGTTTAAAAGAAAACATAATGGCATTTTCCTAGATATCTCATTAAAGGTTTCTAATTAACTACTATGATCTATTTTTTATAATATTCTGATATTTTATATTTATTGGGACTTGTGTAATGATACTGCAAATGGTTTATGTGGTTGAACATACAGCGTTCATTTTAAGAAGAGTGTATTTTGCTGTCGTTATTTCAGTATTGTACCAATATAGTTCAGGTCAAGGTGGTCAACAGACTTCTTCACGTTCTCTGTCTTTACTGAGTTTTTGTTGAAGTTGTTCTGTCAATTGATGAGAGTGTATTAAAATCTCTTACAATGGTTGTGGAAATATCTAAATTTCCCTTTAATTTTGTCTATCACATATGTGTGTCTGTGTATAGATTGAAAATCCGTTATTAGCATATATATATATATATATATATATATATATATATATAATTAGGTTTATTTTGAATTACTGGAAAATTGAATATCATTTTGAAATGTCCCTTTAGTGATATTCTTTGTGTTTAAGTCAATTTGATTTGATATTATCACTATTCCACCTTTCTTATGCTTCATCTTTTATGGCATATATTTTCCATCCATTTACTCCTCACTTATCTCTGTGCTTTTATTTCAAATAAAACTTATGAATAACATGTGGTTGATTCTTGATATTTTATACTTAATTGCTTTATTTATGTCAACATACAATTATTGATATCATTTGATTGAGGTCTAGTATTTTGTTATTGTTTTAGGTTGGTTCCCCGTGCTTTGTATTTACATGTTCCCATTTACTGTGATTTTTGAAAAAATTAATAATTTTAGAATTCCATTTTATTTGTTATTTGGTTTTTATTCTGCATTTCTTTGCATTGGATAATTTATTAATCTAAAAGTTAACTGATTCTATTTGTCATCTCTATTATTAAGCCCATTGAGTAAACTTTTAATTTCAAATATTGTATTTTTTAATTTTAAATTTTGCATTTTTTTATGTCATTGGTATATCTTTGCTGTGATTTCCTGTCTCTTCATTCATTACAGTTCTTTATTTCTTTTAACATACTGAACATAGATATAAGTTACATTTTAAAGCTCTAGTTTGATAATATCAACATCTTGCTAAACAGGATTGGCATCTGTTAGCTGTGTTTTCCTTTGAAGGGGGTCATATTGTCCTGGTTTTCTTATGTCAGATAGCTTTGGCTTGTACCCTGATATTTTGAATATCATATTGTGGAGATTCTGGATTTTTTTCCTATTACTTGAAGAGTATCGGTATTTTGATTTTAGCAGGCAATTAACTTAGTAAGATTCAGGCTGAAAGTGTCACGTCAGTTGTAAACATTACTCTACAATTCAGTTCAGTTTCTTAGGCTTTAACTACAAGGCAGACAGGAGTCAAATGTCATTCAGAGACTAAGGTTGAGGTTAAACACATAATTTGGATTTTGTTTTCTCTATTTATTTTTTTCCCTAGTTTCCTCTCACTATTTTACAATCCTTACTGTCCCATGTTTTTTCACTAAATATTCTGACCAAAAAGAAAAAATGGCTTTTATGTCATAGTAACAACCATAATGATTCTGGCTATCCTCAGAGTAAAGCTGCCAAAGGTAAAACTAGGTACTCATTCCATTTGGATCACCTGATGAGTGTTTTCACTTCCCCCAAAATACCTTCCTACATTTTTTTCAGGTCAAAAAACATTCAGGTAGTAGTTTTTCATGTATTATTAGTAGAGTGTATAGCAGTTATATGCAGGAGAATGAGTTAATTAAGTTCTGATTCCTTAACACCAGAAGAAGAACTCTTCTTAAAGCATAAGGAATTCACAAAAGGCAAAATTAAAAATTAAACATTTATATCAAATAAATACAACCAACTAAAATGGAACAGTTAAAGTAATAGCAAGTAGAACACATGTTAAATAAGTATTATTACACACAAAGCAGTGTAATACAAAACGATGAAAATACTATTTAGAATATTGATATACTTAACAGAGTTTAAAAATACAAAAATTAATAGAACTACAAAGAAAAATTGAGTAACCCAACTCATAATTTGATATTTAAAAACTATTTTGATACTGGTAAAAATCACACTAAATATTAAAATATAACAAATTGAGCTATGTTATTAATAAGGTTTATTTCTCGGGTTATTATACATATGGTCTCCACTTATGTACTTTCCGGAAGTAACTTTGTATATGATAAATGACTGCATTTTTATTTTAATTTCCTTTAACTACATTTCATCATCTACATGTGGCCAATACATTGGCATTACACTTTCACAATCATTTGTATTTCCTTGGATGAAAGCCCAAAACATTTAACACTAATATATTAAGATTAAATATGTTCAGGAGGAGTAAGTGCACTGCATAACCAATAAGATCTTATACACCCATGCACGCACCATTGCATGCACACGCTTGGAGGCTCCAGGTGGCTGCAGTGGTCGCATACTCGGCAGCAGTTCCAGGCAAAGTGACAGGAAAACACAGTTTCTCTATTATACGGAATCCTGAAACGTGATCTTCCTTAAAAAGGCCTCTGTAAAAGCAATTCATAAACATAATAAAAACTCATCAAAGTGAACAATAAATTAATCTGCATCTGAAGGTTTTACTGATTACCTGATCGTGTAATTTCCACATATTCTCATTAGGTTTTTCTAATGCATTTTACATGCTATGAATTCTTCATCAAAATGATTCTGTTCAAGATGTGAGCACATGCCCGGGCCATAGGGTGCACACAAGGCCACACCCTACACACCCAGTCCTGCTTCTGTAGCAGCTGCTGAAGATGGTCTGGCTCCTCCCCTCTCCTCTTCCTCCTCCTAATACCACCTCAGGTAGCATAGCCAGTGCTGCTGTGTCTCCTGTACCTTCTCATCCTCCTTCTTCACCCAGTTCATCTTCCTCCTCCCAGCCCTGGTGCCTCCTGCTTGCCTGAAGTGCAGAACCTTAAGCAGTTAGTCCCACTTGCTCTCTCCATGAAGAGGATGGAACACCCCAGTATGCCAGCCTTTCTGAACTCATTTTGAATCTCAATATTGTTCTGCAACATATCTGATATCCCTGCCAGTTTTGAATCATCTTCAGAGGTGCATACAAGATGTAGCAGGTTTTGTGACTCCCAGTCAGCAGCTAGAGGGGAGAACTCACCAAGGAATGAGCCATCAATAATCAAAGCCCAACTGCAACAAAATATTACCTAATCGAAAGGTAAGGAGGAATCCCTAGATAAAAAGCTAAATGAAATTAAGACAAACAATCTATCAGACATAAAATTCAAAACAATGGTGATAAGGATGCTCAAGGAACTCAGTGAGAACTACAAGGAACTTTATGGGAGCTACAAGGAACTTAGTGGGAACTATAGCAGCATGAAAAGGGACATAGAAGCTATGAATTAAGACCCAGGAAGAAATGAAGAATAAAATATCTGAAATGAAAAATACACTACAAGGTGTTAAAAGCAGACTAAGAAGCAGGGGGCGAAGTCAGCTAGCTTGAAGACAAAGTAAAGAGATATACCCAGGCAGAGCAACAAAATGATAAGTGAACCAAAAAGAACAAGGATAGTTTAAGGGAGCTCCAGGACAACTTGAAACATAGTGTGCTCATCGTTGGAACATCAGAAGGAGAAGAAAAGGAGCAAGGGATAGAAAAAGTGTTTGAAAAAATAACAACATAAAACGTCCCTAACTTCTTGAGGGAAAAAGTCATGAAGCTTCAGGAAGCACAGAGGGTCCCAATCAAGATGACCCTAAAGAGGCCTACTCCAAGACACATCATAATTAAAATGGCACATTTTAAAGACAAAGAGAATCTTAAAGACAGCAAAGGAGAAACATCTAGTAACATACTACGGAATTCTGATAAGGTTATCTGCTGATTTCTCAACAGAAGCACTACAAGCCCAAAGTGATTGGCACAAAATATTCCAGCTAATGAAAAGAAAGGACCTACAAACAAGGCTACTCTATCCAGGAAGGCTCTTATTGAATATGGAAGGCAAAATAAAGAGCATCCCAGACAAAAGAATGGTAAAAGAGTACATCTCCACCAAGCCAGAACTGCAAGAAATGCTAAAGGGTCTGCTATAAAAAGAGAAGAGAGAGAGAGACAGACATAGAGAGGTGGGGGGAGAAACATAGGTATGGAAAAAATGGCAATGAATAACTACCTATCAATAATAACTTGAAACATAAGTGGATTAAATGCTCTAATCAAAAGACATATGGCAGCTGAATGGATAAGAAAACATGACCCACATATATACTATCTAAAAGAGACCCACCTCAGAACAAAAGATCTACATAGGTTGAAAGTGAAGGGATGGAAAAAAACATTCCAAGCAAAAGGATGTGAAAAGGAAGCCAGGGTAGCAATACTTATATCAGACAAAATAGAGTTCAAAATAAAAGGCACAAAAAGGGACAAAGAATGTCACTACATAATACTTAAGGGAGTAATCCAACAGGATGATATAACCCTTGTAAACATATATGAACCCATCCTAGGACTATCAAAATATATAAAGAAAATCTTGGAGAATTTGAAGAAAGATATTGACAACAACACAGTCATCATAGGGGATTTGAACACTCCACTCCAAAAATGGATAGATCTTCCAAAAAAAGAATCAATAAGGATACTGTGACATTGAACAACACTCTAGATCAAATGGACTTTATTGATAGATATAGAACCTTTCATTCCATCTTTTTCAAATGCACATGGAACATTTTCAAAGATACACCACATGGTAGGACACAAAACAGGCCTCAAGAATACTGAAATCATATCAAGCATTTTCTTGGACCACAAGAGCTTGAAACTAGAAACCAACCTAAAGGAAAAAAATGTTAAAGTCAAATTTATGCAGACTCAATGTTATTAAACAATGAATAGGTCAATAATGAGATCAAGGAAAGAAATCAGTACATGGAAAGAATTGAAAATGAGCAACAACAACCCATAACCTATGGGACACAGCAAAGACATTACTGAGAGTGAAGTTCAGGGCAATTTAGGCTTACCTAAGGAAGATAAAAAATCTCAAATAAACAACCTAACCCAACATCTACAAGAACTAGGGAAACAACCATAAACAAAGCCTAGAGCAAGTAGAAGAAAAGAAATAATCAAGATGAGAGCAAAATTAAATGACATAGACACTAAAAAGAACAATTCAAAGGATCAATAAATCCAGGAGCTGGTTGTATTAAAAGATTTAAAAAAAATTGACAAACCTTTATCCAGACTCATCAAGAAAAAAAGTGAGTACCAAAATAAATAAAATCAGAAATGAAAGAGGATACCACAAAAATACAAAGGATTGTAAGAAATTAATATGAACAACTATATGCCAAGAAATGGGACAACCTGGGTGAAATGGACAAATTTCTATAAACATTCAATCTTCAAAATTTGAATCAAGAAGAAGCAGAAAGTGTGAATAGACTGATAACAACTAATGAGATTGTAGCAATAATCAAGAAACTCCAGGCACACAAAAACCCTAGACTGGATGGCTTCACAGGAGAATTTTACCAAACATTTAAAGAAAAACTAACTCCTATTCTTCTCAAACTAGTCTAAAAAATTCTAGAAGATAGAAGAAGCCCAAGCCCCTTTTTTAAGGCTGGTATTCTAATTCCGAAACCAGGGAAAGACACAAGAAAGAAAGAAAATTACAAGCCAATATCGCTGATGAACATAGATATTGAAATCCTCAACAAAATACAGGCAATCAAGATTCAGAAACACATTAAAAAGATCATACACCATGATCAAGTGGGATTCATCCCACGGATGCAAGGATGCTAGAATAGCCACAAATCAATAAATTTAATACACCACATAAACAAAATGAAGGACAAAAATCGCATGATCATACTAATAGATGCTGAAAAAGCATTTGATGAGGTATAGCACACATGTATGATAACAAATGGGAATAGAGGGATCATACCTCACCATAACAAAATCCATATATGAGAAACCTACAGCCAACATTATGATCAACAGGCAAAAATTAAAAACTTTCTGCTTAAGATCAGGAGTAAGACAAGGTTGTCACTTTCACCACTTCTATTTAACATAGTATTGGAAGTTCTAGTCACAGCGATCAGACAAGAAAAAGATAAAAGACATCCAAATTGTAAAGGAGGGAGTAAAACTGTTATTACTCACAGGCGACATGATAGTATATGTAGAAAACCCTATGTGCTCCACCAAAAAACTACTCAAAAAAATAAGTGGATTTAGCAAAATAATGGTATTCATTGTCAATATTCAGAAATTGAAGGCATTTTTGTACACCAATAATGAAATATTAGCAAGAGAAACTAGGGGAAAAATCCCAGTTTTTATAGCAACAAGAAAAGTAAAGAATCTAGGAATAAATTTTACCAAGGAGGTAAAAGAACTATACTCAGAAAAATATAGAACACTGAAGAAAGAAATTAAGGGAGATACAAATAAATGGAAGCATATACCGTGTTCATGGACTGGAAGAACTAACATCATGAAAATGCCCATACTACCCAAAGCAATCTATAGATGCAATGCAATCCCTATTAAAATACCAATGGCATATTTCAAAGATTAAGAACAAATATTTCAGAAAGGTATATGGAACCAACAAAGGCCCCAAATAGCTACAGCAACTTTGAGACAGAAGAACACAGTAGGAGGGATCATAATACTTGATATCAAACTATACTACAAGGCAACTGTAATTAAAACAGTCTGGTACTGGCATAACAACAGACACATAGATCAGTGGAACAGAATAGAGAACCCAGGAATAAACCCAAGTCTGTACAGTCAGTTAATATTTGACAAAGGGGGCAGGAGGATACATGGAGTAAAAATACCCTCTTCAGTAATTGGTGTTGGGAGAACTGGACTGGTACATGCAACAAAATTAGACTAGACCACCAATTTACACCATACCCCAGAATAAATTCAAAATGGATAAAAGGCTTAAATATAAGTTGTGACACCGTAAAAGCCCTAGATGAAAACATACACTGGAAAATATCAAATATCAATATTACATAGCAATATTTTTGCCCAAATATCTCCTAGGGCAAGGGAAATAAAGGAAAAAATAAACAAATGGGACTAAATCAAACTATAAATCTTCTGCACGGCTAAAGAAACTATCATCAAAATGAAAAAGGAACTGACCGTATGGGAGAACATATTTGCCAATGATACATTGGACAAGGGTTTGATCTCCAAAATAAAGACTCACACAACTCAACACCAGGAATACAAACAATCCAATTAAAAAATGGCGAAAGGACATGAATAGACACTTCTCCAAGAAGTGGGCAGAAGCATACATGGTCCCAGAGACATATGAAAGGATGCTCAGCATCACTAGCCATCAGAGAGATGGAAATTAAAACCACAATGAGATACCACTTCACACCAGCCAGAATGACCATCATAAACAAATCAACAAACAAGTCCTGGCAAGGATGGGGAGGAAAGGGAACCCTAGTACACTGTTGGTGTGGATGCTAACTGGTGCAGCCACTGTGGGAAACAGTAGCAAATTTCCTCAAAAAACTAAAAATGGAACTGCCTTTTGACCCAGCCATTCCACTGCTGGGAATATACCCTAAGAATTCTGAAACACCAGTTCAAAAGAATTTATGCACCCCTATGTTCATAGCAGTGCTATTTACAATAGCCACATGCTGGAAACAGCTTACGTGCTGATGAGTACATGAGTGGATCAAAAAACAGTGGTACGTTTACACAATGGAATGCTATGCAACAGGAAGAAAGAAGGAACTTCTACCCTTCCTGACAGCATGGATGGAAATGGAGAGCATTATGCTAAGTGAAATAAGCCAGGGAGTGAAAGATAAATACCATATGATCTCACTTATAAGAGGAATCTAATAAGCAAATAAACTGAGGAACCTAATGTAACCACAGGTATGAAAGCATGGAATGGACTTTAAGTGACCAGAGGAGAAGGTGGAGAGGGGTGGGGAATAATGGTGGAAACAAGGGGATGGTACTAGACAAAGAACATGTATGAATGATCCACAGACACAGACTGTAGGAATTAAGTGTGGGAGTGGGGGAGTGCTAGGAAGAATCGGGTAAAGGGGGAAATATTGGGAAAACTGTAATAGAATAACAATAAAAATGATTAAAAATGATGTTAAATATGTTCAAAGTGGTTTTTTTTATTTATAGAATTATGTATGATGTGCAATTTAAGGAGCAAACACACAATGAGCATACCTTTCTTTTCCTCTTTGATCAATGATGTGTAAATCTCAAGAGAGCTGAGCCTCATGTGGACATTAATGAAAACAATGTTTGCCATTTAACTCTTGTAAATAAAGCTGCTGAATAGAACTACTTCAGTGATCGATATTGTCTAATTGAGAACTATAAACTTTTCTAGCTGTAAAAAACATTGGAAAATCAATCATGAAAATATTCTAATCTTGTTAGATTTCTCAGTTTAAAAAATATGGAATTTATCATCCTATTCTCTACCAGTCCTTATAGTGAAATAAACACATTTTAAGAACAACAGTATGTCCATCCTTCAATAGATATATCTGAACTGTTAGGGATATCTGTCAAGGCTACATGTGTCTTTATGCAAATGAGTCTCCAAAGTGCTGTCAAATCATACTGATGTAATTTGTTACTGTTCATATAATTAGTATAGTAATGGTTTACTTCATTTTTATGATTTAAATGGATTTAAGGTTGTATCTGGACAGATGACATTCTCTTGAGTATTCTGATATGTTTTGAGTGGAAGGAAAATGAAAGTTTTAGACAGTGGTTTGCACATTCATTGTAATCAGCTACATTTTATAGCTTAAAGTGAACTCATGGTGTATATTTAAAAACGGACTTCTGGCTATTCTCAGTCATCAAACCATCATGTAGAACTATAGCTTTCCTGCTTAAAAAAATCAGAACTTTGTTACTGACATACCATAGATATTAGCTATAATGAATCATGGTGGTTCTTCATTTCTCCACAAAATTTTGGAATTTCATAGACATTTTGGAATGCCATAGACATTTTGGAATGCACACTTGAATGAGACTATTTTAAGGTTGCTTTTTAGCGCTTTGTGTGAAATTTGTCTTTTCTTTGTGGTTGATTTTATAATCATTTGTTTTCTTTTGCGGTTCTACATTGTCACTATGATGCATCGAAGTATGTATTTTTTCTGGGGGTCTCATTGTGCTTCTGGAATCTGAGGATGTATGTAAGCTGTCCTCAAGGTTTAGGGGCACCAACATCTCATACGGTCCAAAATCCCCATATATCTTTTGACTGCCCTAAAAGTAAAGTAATGTCGGCCTTTGGTATCCATAGGGGATAAGTTCCAAGACTCCCCCATGGGTACCAAAATCCACAGATGCTCAAGTCTCTTATATAACATGGCATAGGACAGTGCATACATTCAGCACTCTGCACTCACAGATTCCTAGTCATGGTAAAAAATACTGTTTTTGATCTGCAGTTGGTTGAATCTCAGCATGCAAAACTCATGGATATAGTTACTGACTGTACTTATTGAAAAAATCTGCATATAAGTGGACTATCAGAGTTCAAACCTGTGTTGTTAAATGGACAACAGTGTTTAATTATTATTGGAATTTTTTGCCTTGTCTTTGAATATTGCCTCTTCCTCAATCACTGTATTCTCTCCTTTGGCATCTCCTACGAGAGGTATATTAGACTTTTCCATTGTAAGCTTAAGTCTTAAAACTTGCTTTCATATAGTTTGTGTCTTTATTATACTATGTTCCATTCCATATCCTTGATTTTCTGTAGTTTAAAAATGACATGCCTAGGTATATTTTTTGTTCTGTTTTATTTTGTTTGCGTTTTTCCTGTTTGATGTCATTTGAGCTTCCTGGATCTGTGGTTTGGTGTCTAACATTAACATGGGGTATATTCTGTCATTGTTTAATATTTCTTCTGTTCCTTTCTCTCTTCTTTGTCTGTTGTTCCCATTCCTCATATGTTATATCTTTTGTAGTTGTTTCCAAAGTTTTTAGATACACTGTCCCTGTTTTTTGCTTTTTTCAGGATTTTTTCTCTTTGCTTTTTAGTTTTATTGATTTCTACTTGGAGATTCTGAGGCTCCAAGATTCTTTCTCAACCATGTCCCGGTCGATTAATAAGCCCATCAAAGTCATTCTTCATTTCTGTTAATGTTTTAACTTACTAACATTTCTTTTTGGTTCTTTCTTAAAATTTCTATCTCTCAGCTTACATTGCCCATCTGTTCTTGCATACTGTTTACTACATTAGAGTTCTTAGCATCTTAATCATAGTTATTTCAAATTTCCAGTCTAATAATTCCAAACCCTTGCTATATCTAAGACTGGTTTTAATTTTTGAACTCTCTTCAAACTATGTGTTTGCCTTTGCATATGTCTTGTAATTTTTTCTTACTAACCAGACACGATGTACTGCATAAACAAAACTGCTGTAAATAGACCTTTCTTAAGGTGTGGTAAGGTGTCTGGGGCAGGGAAATGGTCTATGGTCCTATGTATAGGTCTCTGTCTTTTAGTGAGCCTGTACTTCTAGACTGAATTTCACATGTTCTTCTCATTTCCCACTCCCCCTTCACTGGGACAGAATGGCGTGAGTGGGCTGGAATTTGGTATTTCCCTTCCTCTGTGTGGAAGTCTAGAGCTGGCTGGAGTTGAGTATTTAATTCTCTCCTGCTAGAAGGCTCTGAAAAAGCCCAAGCAGGTTAAGCTCCAGTTAAGTAGTTTCTCCTGAGGACAGACTTTGTAAAGAATAAAATGTTCTGCCATGTTTCGAATAGTTCTTTCCCCCCTACCCTTGCTAAAAGCATGAGTAATTTTTTTTCTGGTATTCATTGTGAGAACCTGGTTGAGCTCTTGCAGATATAATTCATAAAAATGTTGGGACCTCTCATGACTGGTTCCCTTGGATTCTATCTCAGACTAGTCTGCAGTGAACTTCTAACAATTCACCAGTTACAGTTCAGGTTTTCCTACCTCAGCATTGGTTCCGAAGGACATTTCTGCTCATGGGTTTCTGCTCTGGTAAATTGTGGTTCTATTTATTCCCTTTTTGGTCTTCATTTTTGGGGGCAGTGGTTTGCCCTATGACTTCATTGCTCTGAGAAATGTAAGAAAAGTTGTTGATTCTTCAGTTTGTTTAGCTATTTCTTTTTTTTAAGATGGAGTGCATGAGTTATAGCTTCTTTCATGTTGACCAGAAACCAGAAGTCTCCAAACTGTATATATATCCAATTGCTAATTCTAAGTTGGTATAATATGCTACTTAACACATTAATTGAAGTTTTTATATCAGAGTGCATTTTCACCTATAGAAATTATCTGTTGTTTTTTCCAAAGCAGTCTATTTTATATTTATGTTCATTTTTATTTCTTAAAATTTTAATTATTTCATGTGTTTAGCCACTAAAATATGTATTTTATAGTCTTCCTCAGATTGTTCTTTTGTTGCCTCAGATACTGAGCTGGCACAAGAAATAGAAGAAACACTATAAGGCATCCGTGGTGATTAAGTTATTCAATTGCATGTTTTGTATTTTTAAAAATTGTCTCACCAGCTTCATTTGAGAAACTGGTTTCATCCTGTGAGAATCCCTTGTCACCATGGTCATGGGAATATCCCACCAGAGTGGTTTGGCATTCACTTATGTCAGGTAATCCTCAACTATCATTGATTCAGACTTAAATTTTCATCAAGTTTTTAGTTACATGGACTATGTAAGTACTACCAGTTTTGCTCTAACCCCAAGTATGTAAGGGGACAAAGTTTCTGAATTCTAATACAAGGTTTTTATTTCCTTTATCCAGAACAATAAAAATCCCTTGAAACCTCTTGTGGTCAGTGCATGGGTTTTATTATTGCATTACCATTTTACTTAAGGCTTGGAATTTTAAGGTGTCATCTTTATGCAAGGATATTAGTTCCAAATCCTACCTGCTTGCTCCTAACTCCTTGAATCTTTTCTCTACAGGGTTTTTCATTCCCAAACAATTTCAGTTTCATTACTTGATAACCCTCTAAATCTTTCCCTTCTGTCCTCATTTCCTGGACCAAGCTTCAGTAATATGAATTCAGTAGCATATAGCACAGGCTTTCTATTCTCTTTCCCTTCCTTATAATAATAATAATTATTTTTATTACTTCTTCATCTTCTTTGCATACATCATTTTCTTATAATTTTTGCTGTGCAGTTTTAAAAATATATTTTGTTCAACATTTAAAATATTTGAAGGTTATATTTTCTATATTAACCTTAATAACCATACTAACAATATGAGAAGTCTTGGTTAAAATTATCTCCAATCCTCAAGATCTATATTAACTTCTACTTTATCACTCTCATAGAATGTTTGTGCTGGAAAGAAATTAAAATATGATCTAGTCCAGAAATCTAAAATTGTACTATCTCTAGGAATTGGATAGGTAATGTAAATATGTGAAATAGCTGAATATAAAATGATAAGAAGTGGCAGGTCTTTGTTGTGGACCTGGACGGTTCATGCCTTCCTAAAGGCATCTAAAAATATCTGATATTATGTTGGCCAAACAAAATAGCTTTGTAGAATGCAGTTTGCAACCTCTAATTCTATACCAACTCCCTCATTCTATGTATTATAAAATTGAGAACCACACTAGACCTTGCCCAATTAGCATAGCTGGTCACCTGAGTCCTCCTTTTGACAATCCTGACTGCCAAAAATTTATGGAACAACCAGGAAAAGAAAGTACACTTTATAATAAAATTTTACATTGTTTGGTAGATACTACATGCTTTAGTAATTTAGAATAGTGATAGATTATTAAAGTTTTCATTATCATCCTTAGTCCTTAAATCTCAAGCTTTAAAATCCTTTCCATTACAAATAGTAATTTTTTTCTTGTAAAATGATTACAATAGCTTAGCTTGAATGTAGGTGATGCTTAGAAAAATGTGACTGCGAAGAAATGTTCCTTTCCCCAAACAGATCTAGAAGTCTAATTTCTCATGCCATTTAAAGTCCAACCTGGAATCCCAGTGTAAAGCAAAGTCTCTGTTTTCACCATGATTTCTGAGACACCAACCAGGAACTATTGTACATCCCACAGATAGAGTAAAATGTATCTAAGAAGAACAGAGCATTACTCAGATGTTATCAGCTGCCTTCCTGCATCGTGTTGCCGCCTTTGATCAAATACCTCATTAGAAGAACAGTAAAGAATCCAGAGAAAGCTTTGAAATAATTTTTATTCTCCAATAAATGCAAATATTGTACAAGGGGATTTTCCCACCAAAATAATAATTCATTGTTTATGTGTGACTCTTCATAGCTACAAAAGCTTTCATTTATCATTTCATCTCTTCCTCAGAAAAAAATTGTGAGCATAAAATGATTATGATCCCACTTATTATATGAAGACAGTGAAGCCCAAATAAAGTAAATGATTTTATCAATACACATGACCAATATGTAGCAAAACCGAGTCTAATTCAGGTGTTGTTATAAATCATGCTTTTGATATTTCTATATATTAACACTCATGTAAATTTACATGATAGGCAAGATAAAAAATTTAACCTTACTATGTTACTCTTGTTAAAATGAATGTGTCCTATTTTATATATAATAATATTAATTTTTCAAATGTTTTCATTTGATTTATAAATAATTTTGATTTTATTATATATAGTACATTGTTCAATAATGATTCAGATGGCTGGGGAATTTTTTTTCTTGTGGTTTTTGCTTATTTTTGTGCTTTTACACTTTTAGATAAAACAACCAGGAATTTCTGATGTTTATTTCTATTACAGAAAAAGAAGGAAAACATAAGAAATTTAAATGAATAAAACAGCAAGTGGTTTGGACAATAGAAGATTAGTCAACGCTTGATTAAGGAAATGAAAAAACAATACTATACAAAAATAAAATTGTATTTCATAAAGTGTCAGCTTTAGAGGTTGTGAGAGACCATATATTGGGAAAAAGTGAAAATGTAGGTTAGAGCTTCACAAATTCACATTATTAAAACTAAAACACATATACCTCTATCAAACAACTTTGCTACTTGACGTGAATAAATGCTAATCATATCCTTATTTGTAATCCTTCTGCACATAGGCTTTATGTATGATCTGTTAATTGGCACTTGTTTAAATGCTTTAAATCAAATGTGTACTGAGGAACACTTAATTTGAGGTTTCAGGAATATATAAAGAGAAATCGAGCGATATCATTTCTTAAATGCTTATAATCTAATGAAGGACAAACAAAATGTTAAAATGTATATATAATAGACTATTTTGCATTTAAGACAGGCATCAAGAAAGTATAAGGTTAAGATGAGGAAATTATAATTTCTAGGGGACATGAAATTACTTTATTATCAAAGATGATTCATATTTCTAGTTAATTCTGAAGTACATACATAGGCATACATCGACGTTATTGCAGGTTCAGTTCCAGACCACTGCAATAAAGTGAATATCACACTAAATCAAGTAACATGATTTTTTTGTTTCCCAATCCATAGAAAATTCTATTTATACTACACTGTAGTTTATTAAGTGTGCAATAGCATTATGTCTAAAAACCAATGTGCATATCTTAATTAAAAATACTTTATTGGTAAAAATGCTAACCATCATCTGAGCTTTCAGCGAGTCATAATCTTATTGGTGGTGGAGGGTTTGCTTCGATATTGGTGGATGCTGACTGGTCAGGTTGCTGAAGGAAGTTGGGGAGGCAGTGGCAATATCTTAAAATAAGACAACAGTAAAGTTTGCAGCATTGACTGACTTCTTTTTATCAATGACTTCTCTGTAGAATTTGATACTATTTGATAGCATTTTACCCACAGTAAAACCTCTTTGAAAATTAGAGTCTATCTTTTCAAACTCTGCTGCTGCTTTATTAACTAATTTTATGTAATATTCTAAACCCTGCTTTGTCATTTCAACAATCTTCACAGCAAGTTTATCAGGAGTAGATTCCATCTCAAGAAACCACTCTCTTCACTCATTCATAAGAAGCCCCTCCTCATCCAATAAAGTTTTATCATAAGACTGTAAAAATTCAGTCCAATATTCTGACTCCACTGCTAATTCTAGTTCTCTTGCTATTTTCACCACATCTGCAATTACTTCCTCCACTAAACTCTTAAATCCCTCAAAGCCATCCATGAGGGTCATAATCAACTTCCTCAAATGTCTGTTAATGTTGACACTTTGACCCCTTTCCATGAATTCCAAATGTTCTTAATGGCATCTACAATGGGGAATCTTTTCCAGAGGATTTTCAATTGACTTTACCAAGATCAATCAGAGGAATCACAATCTTATGACAGTTGTAACCTTAAGAAATGTATTTCTTAAATAGTAAGATATGAAAGTTTAAAGTTGAAATTACTCCCCGGTCCATGGGCTGCAGAATGGATATAGTATTAGCAGGCATGAAAACAACATCAATCTTGTTGTATGTCCACATCAGAGCTCAGGAATGATCAGGTGCATTGCCAACAAGTAGTAATATTTGGAAAGGAATTTTTTTTTGTCTGAGCAATAGTTCTCATCATAGGGTTTTAAAAATTCAGTAAACTGTTTTATAAACATGGGATGTTATCCAGACTTTGTCGTTTCATTTATACAGCATAGGCAGGTTAGACTGAGTACCTTTCTCAAGGTTTCTAGGTTTGAGGGGGATGGTAAATGAGGATTGTCTTCAACTTAAAGTCACCAGCTTCATTTGCCCTTAACAAGAGAGTCAGCCTATCATTTGAAGCTTTGAAGCCAGGCCCTGACTTCTCTTCTCTATAGCTATGAAAGTCATAGAAGGCATCTTTTCCCAGTATAAGGCTGTTTTGTCTACATTGAAAATCTGTTGTTTAATACAGCCACATTCAATAAGTATCTTAGCTAGATTTTCTGGATAATTTGCTGCAGCTTCTACATTAGTACTTGCTGCTTCACCTTGCATTTTATGTTATGGAGATGATTTCTTTTCTTAAACCTGATGAACCAGCTTCTGCTTGCTTTGAACTTTTCTTCTGTAGTTTCCTCACCTCTCTCAGCCTTCACAGAATTGAAGAGAGTTAGGGACTTTCTCTGCGTTAGGCATCAGCTTAAGGGAATGTAGTGGCTGGTTTGATTTTCTATCCAGATCTCTAAAATTTTCCCCATATCAGCAATAAGGCTGTTTTGTTTTCTCATCACTTGTGTGTTCACTGGAGTAGCACTTTGTAAAAACAATTTTACTTATTAGACAGAGAAGAAGGGAGGGAGAAAAACATCAATGTGTGGTTGCCTCTCACATGCCCCCTACTGGGTACCTGGCCCACAACCCAGTCATGTTCCCTAGACTGGGAATTGAACCGGCAACACTTTGGTTCGCAGGCTGGCACTCAACCCGCTGAGCCACACCAGCCAGGGCTGGAGTAGCATTTTTAATTTCCTTCAAGAACTTTTCTTTTTCATTCACGACTTAGTAAATTGGTGCGAGAGGCCTAGTTTCATGCCACCTCTCCACTTTCAACGTGCCTTCCTCACTAAGCTTTATCATTTCTAGCTTTTGACTGAAAGTGGGGGATGTGTGGCTCTTCCTTATACTGGAATACTTAGAGGCCATCGTAAGGCAATTAATTGACCTGACTTCAATTTCTTGTGTCTCAGTGAGCTGGGAAACTTAAGGAGATGTAGAGATAAGGAAGAATGGTCAGTCCACGGGGCATTCAGAACACATACATTTATCAATTAAGTTTGTTGTCTTATATGGGCATGATTCCTGGTGCCCCAAAATAGTTACAATAGTCATAGTAGCATCAAAGATCAATGATCATAGATCACCATGAGAAATATACTAATAAAAACTGAAATATTGTAAAAATTACCAAAATGTGACACAGACATGAAATGAGCTAATGCTGTTGGGAAAATGGCACTTACAGATTATCTAGACACAGGGTTGCCATAACCTTCAATTTGTGAAAGATGTAATATCTTTAAAGTGCAATTAAGTGAAGCACAATAAAAGCAGGTATGCCTGTATATGTATATCCAAATATATATGTTTAGATTCCATTTTCGTTAACATACACAGAGAAGTTTTAGATGACTTATTTGCAAATGTGACCTTAAGTGTGTGTGTATGTGTATGCATTTTTCCATTCTCTGTAGGTCATAATATTTTCAAGATTGAGGATTCCATTCTTTTATACCTACACAAGCACACATATGTATGCACACATCATATCCTGCCCTGTATAATTTTTTTCTTATCATTAGTACAGAACGTCAATATTTGAGTAATGCATGACATAATAGGAAACCATCATAAGAATGGACATATGATAAGGTAAAAAGGAACTGTTTCTTTCATTATGCTATAGCAGAGGTCCAGGGCAAATAAAGTCAGAAAAGAAGTTGTAACCAAGTAATTTGGTAACCAGAGCATGAACAAAGTCTATAGATGTGGCGACATGCCAAGGAAAAGGGCTTGGGAAATGATAAAACTGTAGCAGACTGGGTTATGTTTTGGATGTGTGGGAATAAGTGGGAAATGATTCTGACACCGCATGCCATGCTTGATTTTAGGAGAAATAAATATTCCTTTCCCAAAAGATAAAGAAAAATATAAGTTCTATTTTCTCCCCACCGACATTGATCACAATACCTGCAGTAATTAGACAGGTCTGAAACTATGATTTTGCATAAAATCATACACATGCATACACACATGAAACCTGGAAGGAAATTAATGAGACCAGTTATTCTAATACTGAATATTCTTTTTTTTTATTCCCACCCCAAGACTTTTTTTTCATTGCTTTTAGAGGGAGAAGAAGGGAGAGAAACATCAATGCGAAAGAGAAGCATTGATTGATGCCTCCTGTATCCAAACCAGACATGTGCAGATGCAGGGTCACCCATGCCCATGCCCTGACATGGGAGCAAACCGCAACCTTTAGGTTATGGGAAGATGCTCCAACCAACCAAGCCACAGTGGCAAGCGCTGATACTGAATATTCTTAAAGTGGAAGTGTTTTACTTCATTTATACATTCACTTATTAAATAAAAATTTCTCTAATACTAATTTATTAGGCACTGTTGTAAGCACTGAGGATGCAAAGTTAAATAATACACATCCCTGACCACAGCAGGTTCTAAAAGATTCTGATCAGGAGGTTGCCAAATACCTTTTTTTTTTCCTATTACTGCTTTATGTGTTTAGATATATTAAACACAATCAACTGCCTATGAGAAAATTAGTGGTATGTACGTTAATAAGGCACAGAAACATTCCATTTAATGGGAGGACCCACTAGTACTCAAGTTTGATAGGTTAAGTTTAAGACACATGATTTTATACAGGTAAAGTGGAATATAATAGGTTTGACAGCAGGAAATAGACTGGCTGGTTTCTTGATTTGAACCCAATGAAAGGATTCCACTGAAAAACCAACGTTTTACCTTGTAACTCCTGATACTGAGACCAGGGAAAAATTGCTAGTGAATCCTAGGCTTCCTAGTGCAGACTGTGGCTGCAATATCCATTTGCTTAAGTGTAAGTCAAAGTTCCAGTTTCTCAGCCTTTTGATGGTCTCCATATGGTATTACAATAATAATCCATTTTTCACACGCTAAGCAGATGAAATATAATGTGAAATCCCCTTCACAATTCATTTTTTAAATGACATGACTACTGAGCTATCCGTTTGAATTCTTGTGTTGAGAAAACTAGGAAATACTATTTTCTCCAGCAGTTTTCACTGATAGAATTTTATGTGACAATGTGATTCCTAAATGGCCCAATGATACCAATTAAGCCTTCTTTTAAATGGAGAATACAAATGACAAATGCAAAATTTCTACAAGCAACATGATTTGGAGGATAAGTTCCTCTTGGAGACTGAAATAAATTCTAGCTAAATAGAAAGAATTGTCTTTTCGTCAGGCTTATACCCTGTTGCTACTATTTAAATGTGAAACATTGCAACATGACTAATTTAGTGCTTTAGTGATAATGATTCATTGATAGAGAGATAATGTATAATCCAAATACATGTCAAATTTCCAGTGGGATATGTAAAAATTCTTTTGTTACCAGATATATATTTTCAAAATAGGAGACTCAAAATACGGAGCATTAGTATTTCTTGGAATATTCCAAAAGAATTTCAGAGAATCGGTTTGCATTTTAATAAGCAGTTTATGTTTTGTACAGCAGCATTTCCACCCACATATGCTTAATCACACACATGCAGAAAGTTGAAAGCTAAGATTTTTATTTGGAAGGAAATCATAATTTCAATTTTATGCTGTGTGCCTAAATCCCAAAATTTTCAGGCCTTCAAATCATTTTTTAATCTCATTAAGATTATCTAATTAAATTTATTGGGTCATTGGTTAATAAAAAGACAAGTACCATATGACTTCAGTCATGTAGAATCTAATGAAAAAAAATAAACTAACAGCCCTGGCTGGTGTGGCTCAGTGGGTTGAGAACTGACCTGTGAACCAGAGGCTCATTGGTTCGATTCCCAGTCAGGGCACATGCCTGGGTTTCAGGCCAGGTCCCCAGCGGGAGGTGCACCAGAGGAAAACACACAGTGATGTTTCTCTCCCACACTTTCTCCCTACCATCCCCTCTCTCTAAAAATAAATAAATAAAATCTTTTGAGAAACAAAATAAACTAACAAACAAAATAGAAACAGACTCAGATACAGAGAACAGGCTGGCAGCTGTCAGAGGGGATAGTGATTGCGAGCCTGGGTGAAAAAGGTGAAGGAATTTAGCCACCTCCTCCCACCAAGAAAAAAACCTCATAGACACAGACAACAGTATGGTGATTACCAGAGGGAAAGGGGGTGGGGGAGGTAGAAGAGGGAAAAAGGGGAATAAATGGTGATAGCAGGAGACTTGCCTTGGGGTGGTGAACACACAATACCATATAAAGTCCTTCAAATCTTGATGTAATAAAAGGAAAGAACTTTGCCTCAGAGGGGCCTACCTGTCATTTTAAGTCTAAAGGCATTTTTGATTACCTGATTTTTACCTGAAAACTAAGACCTCTATCAAAATGTTATTTATTTATCCCTGTAATGTTTCAGGTTTTTAATAAAAAGTTTGCACTTTTTTCAAATTTATACTATTAATTTTCTGCTATTATAATTTTAATTTTTACATTTATATTAACATTTTTTGTTGGTAGTACATAGAAATGCAGTTAGATTTTTTTATATTGACTTTATATCCAAAGCATTTGCTAAATTCACTAATTAATACTAGGAATATTTTTCTTGGGAGGTTCCTAAGGATATTCTACATAACCAATCCTGCCATGAAAATAAAAACATATTTGCTTCTTTGTTTCTAATGTGTTTCTGTGACTGGAATTTTTAGTGTAGTGTTCATTAGAAGTGCTGAGGGTAAACATCCTTGCCTTGTTCTCAATCATAGGTGGAAAACATGAAATGTTTCAGGATTAAGTTTAGGGTTACTTTTAGGTTTACCATAGATACACTTTACCATTTTGAAGAAGTTTCCTTCAACTTCTATTTTGCTCAAACATTGTGTTTTTTAACCATGAGCGAGCACTGATATTTTCTATATCCAATGAGACGAACATGTGATTTTTCTCTTTTATTCTGTTAATGTGGTCAAACCAGGTATATTGATTGACTTTCCAATGTTGGGCCAAAATTGCAATCATGAGCTAAATCTCACCTGAACAAAATCAATTATCAGTTTATATATTGCTGAATGTGATTTCTTAATACTTTAAATTAATTTTATATCTATATTCAAAAGGGATATTTGTTTATAATTTTCTTTCCTGGTAATGACTTTCTCAGCTTTTGTATATGTGTTATTATCTTTTCCTCATAAGAAAAGCTTGTGCAGTTTTCCTTCTGTGCCTGAAGTTTCCTTTCAGAGATTTTAATTACAAATTTATTTTTTGATGTATTTATTAAGTATGCTATTACAGTTGTCCCACATTCACCCCTATATCCCCTCCACCCTGCACCCTATCCCATCATCCTTACACCTCATAATTCATGTCCACGGGCTGCGCAAATTGGTACTTTGGCTTCTTAATTTCCTATAGTATTCTTAGCCTCCCCCTGTCTATTTTATTTTTGGCAACATTTTCCGGCCACCACTTTCCCCAGCCCTATCTACCCCCACCTCCCACCCTCAATCCTTACCCCAATTGGCTTTGTTGATGGGTCCTTTATGCATGTTCCTTGATGACCCTCCCCCTCCCTTTCCCTATGACCCCCTGTCTCTTCCTCTCTGTTTACTGTCAGTTTATTTTTTTATTTCAATGTTGCTGGTTATATTTTGCTTATTCATATTTTCCCTTTGTACTTTTGTTCCTTTCTCTCTCACTCTTTTTCTTCATCTTCTTAAAACCGTCTCTTTAGCATATCTTGCAATGCTGGCTTGGTATTGGTGTATTCTTTTAGCCTTCTTTTGTCTGAGAAACTCCTTATTTCACCTTCCATTTTGATTGAGAGCCATGCCGGGTAGAGTAGTCTTGGTTGCAGGCCTTTACTTTTCATTACTCAGAATATCTCTTGCCATTCCCTTCTGGCTTGTGGGGAAGACAGTTACTAGCCTTCAGATTTTTTGGAATAGTCTGACGACAGGGGTAGCTCTTCCTGAAATGTTTTCTAAAATTTTCTTGTGAAACTATCTGGTCCAGGGCTTCTGTGTGCCTGGGCTTTCTGTGGGGAAGTCAGTTGCTAGCTTTATCAGGGCTCCCTTGTATGTTGCTTCCTGTTTCCCTTGCTGCCATTAAGATTCTCTCTTTGCCCTTGATAGCTGCCATTTTAATTATGATGTGTCTTAGAGTGGGTTTCTTTGGGTTCCTCTTGATTGGAACCCTCAGTGCTTCCTGGACTTGTGTGACTTTTCCTCTCCTCAAATTAAGGAAATTTACCATCATTACTTTTTCAAACAGGTGTTCTAACCCTTGCTCCTCTTCTTCTCCTTCTGGTATTCCTATTATATGGATATTATTACATTTCATGTTGTCCTGCATTTCTCTTCGGCCCTCTTCATTCTTTTTGAGCCTTTTTTCATTTTCTTGCTCTTTCTGGGAGATTTTTTTCCTACCATGTCCTCCAGCTCTCTGGTTCGATCCTCTGCTTCATCTAGCCTGCTTTTGATTCCTTTTACTGTGTTCTTCAATTCAGAAATTGTATTCTTCCTTTCCTCTTGGTTCTTGTTTATATTTTTTATGTCCTTTTTCATGCTGTTTTAGTTTGAAGTAAGTTCCTTGCAGTTTTGCTGTAGTTTTCGTAGTTCTCACTGAGTTCACTGAGTTCAGTGAGCTTCCTTATAACTATTGTTTTGAACTCAATATCTGACAGTTTACTTGCCTCTATTTCATTTACTCATCTTTCCGAGGGTTCCTTTTTTCCTTCTGATTGCAGGTTGTTTCTTTGTCTTCCCATTAGTTGGGTGCTGGTGCAAAACCACAAAGCCCGGGAAACAAACCCACCACCACAGAAATAATATCTCCCTGCAATCCCACTATCAATAGCAAATGAATCAGTATTAATAAGGCTATAAAAAGATTAGCACTATTATAGGAAATGAGAGAAATAAACTACACTACAAAATCTAGTGACTTAGTATATACCAACTTGATGGACAGAAAATAAATGTTAAAAAGCTATGTAGTAAAGAAAATATTGCAAATGATGGAAAAGACCACAGTGGATTTCATCTCAGTAGCCTCTATTATTTACCACTGCTTTTTCTTTCTGTATCCACCTCTAGTGAAGTCAGATATTGACTCCGTCTCACATTAAGCGGCCTTTTGGAGACTTCCCAGGACCTACTGTCAGTTGCTGTCTCCTTCAGTTGTTAATCTAGTCACTCTGCACTGAGCAGTCAGGCTTAAGCACCACAGCGTGGGGCAGAATCCCTCCTGCGGTTGGGGTTAATGTTTCCCCTCAGGCTGCTGCTGCTTGGAGGGGAGTGGTCTGCCTGAGTTCAATGGCTACTGCCTTATGGGGAATGATTTAGCACCAAGATCCCAGAGGCTATTCTCAGTTCTCTCCCCAAAGTCTCCATCCCCAGTCTCTCATCTAGTGTCTCTAGTCCACTTACCCCCAACCCCTTGTAGGAATCTATTGTCTATGGCTGCCACTATGCACCCAGCAGTCAGGCTTTAGCACCCCAGGGCCAGGGCAGAGTCCCTCCTCGGGGCGGGGCTATGGTTTCCCCTCAGGCTGCCTCAGCTCAGGGTAGTAACCTGCCTGAGCAAGATGGCTGCTGCTTTGTGGAGGATGACTCAGCACCAGGATCCTGGTGGCTATTCTCTTAGTTCTCTCCCCAAAGCCTCCATCTCCAGTCTCTCCTCAGGCATCTCTAGCCCACTCTGGCCCCGCTTTTGCCAGAGCCCAGGGTAGGTGGCTGCAGATGAAAATTTATGTGTTGGCCCTTTAATTGGCTCTTTCGGTCTCTAGCTGCCTGTCTGTTGCAGAGAGTGACCCTGCTGCTTTTCGTAGCTGGCTGTTTTCTGTGTACTTTTTGGTCTCTGGTGCTATAGGCTGGGGATCCCTGCTTATGGTTTAAACCCAACTCTTCTCAGGGGGATCCAACTGGCCTCTTAAATATCCCTCTGGCGCTGCCGCCTAAGGGTACCCAGCCAACCTTCTGGCATCTCTGCCGCACTCCTTAGTAAGTTTGTGCTGAACTGATTTTTCTGTCTGTCTAAAGTTATAAGGCTTCTCTCTAGCTATTGTTCAGTTGTTTGTTCCAGGTGATTTCTCTGCAATTTACTTGTAATTCCAGATTGGTCCTGGGAGGAGGTCAGTGTGACTTCCATTCACTCCTCTGCCATCTTGATCCATCTAATTACAAATTTAGATTGTCAGCTACTTTTGGGTCAATTTTATTAAGTTATGTCCTTAAAGGAAATTGTGCATTCTTTCACTAGCTATTCAGTCTTAACAGCCATTACAAGGCAAAAAATCAGTGTTTTGCATTGTTGGTTGTGGTGTTGTTTTAAAATGACATTTTCTAGTGTACCATGTTCATTGCTATTTCTTTACTATATTTGAGGGGTCATGTTCTTAGTCCTTGTCCCAACTATTAAAATTGATATCAACTCTATTTCAAATTAACTCTAAGTCAATGTCATTAATATAGAAAACATTGTTCCTGTATAGCTATATTATCTTACTAGCATTGCTTATTTCAGCGAGCATTTAGAACTAGGATTGCAATGATTGTTTAGGGTCTTCTGAGGTCTTTCTTGAGCAACATCTTTTAGATTCCCAATAATATGTCAGAGATTCCCAAGCCCCTTTGGACATGTCATTCCCCAAGCTTTTTTTATAAGGTTTTTGGCTACTATATATATTTTTTGCCCCAACTGATATGGATATATGTGATTTTAAATAATTTCCTTTACATGATTTTGTAAACACCCAAGGAAAGTGTTTTTTTTTCTTAACTTTCATGTGAGGTCAAATGAAGACAGCCTTACTAGTGGGGTCTTCTGGGGAACAAACAGGTACAGCAAATAATGACAATTTTCTGGGAATGAGGATTTGAAACTAACTGCAGTTATCTTCTGTCCCCACCAGTGGCTTCCAAACTGCTGGTTTTCACCAAGATTATGGGTTGTTGGTTTCAAGGCTACCATGGCTGAATGAGGATGGGGGAGGAGGGTAGAAATTGAGTAAATTAAAAGGCCACAGACCTCGCAGTTCTTACTGAGATTCAGATTTTCAATAGTAAATGCTTTCTTGGTTGCTGCAAATCATTAGTTAATTTCCAGCATCCTAAATATGCTGATTCTGACAATTTTTTCTAGTGTTATTGTTGATTTTCAGATGTTCTCATTCTGCTGCTTTCATTGATGAATATATTATAGGTTAGCACTTACTTTACTAATTACATTACATATACTTTATTTACTCTATTCATTAAATTAATATTATACAAATTTATGTCCAACCTTTGCACCTTACAACAGTATATTTTTATTTAACCCTTCTTTTCTTTTTTTGTTATTGCTGTCATATATTTTATTTCCATATGTGTCTAAACCCAGCATATTTTATTACATTTGCTTTAAATAGACAACAGTTTCTTTAATTAAGAAAAGTAAAAATGTCTTTTATATTTATCCACAAATTAATTTTTGGCACTCATTATTCCTTTCTTTAGTATTGATTATCTATCAAATATAATTTTTCTTTGGCCTGTTGAAAATTTTTTAGCATTTTTTTGTGTGTAATTTTTCTGGTGGAAACTTCTCTCATTTATCTATTTGGATATTTTCAGTTTTGAAGGCTATTTTCACCAAGTAAACTTCTGGAGTTCTTTTTGTGAGTAGCTCTCTTTTCTCTGAACTCTGACCTATATACTTCAGCCCACTCAGCTTCTCTAATCTCTTTCTTTTCAGTTCAAGGAAACCACCCACTTCTGGATGGGGTCCCTCTGATGCTTTGTGATGTGAAATGTGCCTTCAGACAGAAAGTCAGTGTGAATGTAGGACTTACCTCATTTATTTCCCTTGTCCCGCTTATTGTGCAATGTATGAAAAATTATTCCATATATTTGGTCTAATTTTCTAGTTATTTTCAGTGGGGAAATAAATTTAATCTCGGTTATTTCATGATAGCCAAAAATAAAAAGTACATTTCATTCATTTTTTTCATTGCACATAGCAAGTGTTGAGTAAATGTGCATAAATTAGAATGATGACATCCAGGACTTAATTTTTAATGTTATTATAATTCTCACTCATCCCTAACATCAGATGGCAGCAGATAGTTAATTTGTCAAGAGATTATTTTTTAGATTTTATGTCCTCTCTTGGTACCAAAATTTATATATTATGAAAATACAAATTATATTTGAATGATCAAGTCATATAAAGAAGGACCACTCTTTAACTTTGAGATTTTCTTTGGGGAGATATGGATTAAATAACATATATTTCCACTCAGTTGCCTAATTATGTCTGGCAACTCTTCACGTACAATCAATAAGGATATACTTTCCTACATTTTTAGTGAAATAAAAATTTGATTGACTAAAGTCTAATTAAACTTGTTTTACCCTGATATGTATGTATCTATTGTATTTGCTTTAAGAAAACTAATGACAAGAAACAATCTGCCTTATTAATTCAAGTAATGAAAGATATAAAATTAGGATAATTTCTCTAGAAAACTTATTTTAGTGCTTCCAAAAGTATGATAGATGGTAGGCAAAAGGGAATGATGAGTCATATGGGTAACATCAGCCCTTACCTGGACATCACCATGCAGAGCCCAATGTTATTTATATCCCCTTCTGCATAAACTAACCTGGGTACCCTTGGATAACTGTCATTTCATTCATATTGTCCTTAAACTTCTTTTGAAAAGATACTTCACCTTAACACACTTATCAGGGAAACTTAATGAGGTGAGAAAAAGACAGAGACTGTGATATTGTGGAGTCCCATGTTCTCTTAAAATCACTGATTCTTTGAGTTGGGTAACTTTAGAAATAACTTTTGTCACCCATTTGATGTATTTGTTTATTCTACACTGCTCCCAGCATGTGCTAAGTTACCATGGATTCAGAGATGAGTAAGTTTCATTTTCTGCTCTCTAAAAAGCTGAATATCTCTACTGATGGAGACCTATATCAGTAGCTCCTGAAATCAGCCATTTATTTTTCAGACTTTTTAATAATTATGTTTGTCTTTCTTAGGTAAGCCAAAAGTCATTTACATGTCATTTCATCCAGCACCTCTATCTTTACCTTTGGGCTACACATATTAAGTATGTTTTATATGATAAATTTCAAAAGGACACACAGCACATCTACCACATATCAAGTACCCAATAATGATTTCTTTAATGAGCAAATTAAATTGTTATTGGGCTCTCATCCTCATACTCCGATTTTCTTTTCTAACCAAGCTAATTTTTTATATTTTGACTGAATAACCCCAGTTAGATAAAATGTCATTAATGAGACATATTGTTTAGACCTCAACAACCATTCTAATTACTTCCTTCTGACATTGTTTAGCTATTTATTTTCATCTTAAAGTATGATAATGGAACCATACATTCCCATGATAATTTGAAGGTGGGAGAGATGGACTGAACCACATATTCTGGTTGTCGGATGCATTCTAGTTGCCTGAATCTTCTATATTTTAATTCATTAAATGTTAACACTGAAAGAGAATGTAAAGTTTGTTAATTTTAACCTCTTCTTTATGGCTTAGAAATGGAGAATATTTGGAAAAATTTATCAGAGTGCTTACTGGCAATTAGTAGATAAATGCCAGCATTGCTAAAATCTGCAATATCCAGGAAGTACTGCCTCATGTAAGGTGTCAATAGAAACTCCACTGGGAGGCACTACACTCAGCTGTTCTGACTCCTATATGAAGTATCATTAAAATGATAACCTTGAAAATACTGGTAGATTGAATTACTAGCCCCAGTTATTCTTCACAACCTGTAGACTCATGCTTTCCCATGTAAGTCTGCAGTTCCTCCACAAAAAAAGTCATGTATTACCCATCCCCTTTGGACTTGGTCATATACCCTGTTTTGGTCAATGGGATATGAGTAGATATAATACAAAACAGGAACTTGAATTTTATTTAAAAAAATAAGTCGTGTCATGTTTTGCTTTTGTCATTGTCAAGGGAAAACCATGCTTCAATGAGGTCACTTGTGCTAGAGGAAGATGAGAAACCCATGGATATGGATTTATCTGTTATCACTGATGAGTCAGCCTAGATTAGCTGATATGGTAATGTGTAAGAAAAAAGAACCTATGCACCCCCATGTTCATAGCAGCACTATTTCCAATAACCACGTGCTGGAAACAGCCTAAGTTCCCATTAGTAAATGAATGGATCACAAAACTGTGGTACATTTACACAATGAAATACTACACAGCAGGAAGAAAGAAGGAACTCCTGCCCTTGGAAACAGAATATTATGCTAAGTGAAACTTATTTGCTAAGTGAATAAGGAAATTATATGCTTAGTATTATGCTAAGTGAAGCCAGGTGGTAAAAGACAAATACCATATGATCTCACCTATAAGTGCAACCTAATGAACAAAACAAACAAATGAGCAAAATAGAACCAGAGGCATGGAAACAAAGAATAGACTGACAGAGACCAGAGGGGATGGGGTAGAGGGATAAGGGAGGAAAGAAGGGGAAAGGGCCTAGTTAAAGAACAACTATAAATGACTCGTGGACATGGATAATAGGGTGGGGGTTGACTGTGGGAAGGGGGTGGGGGTGGGGCAGGGGAAATCAAAGAAGTAAAATTGGGACAACTATAATAGAACAAGTATAAAAAAATAAGTACTTATTATTATATACCAATGAGATTTTGTTATTCTACAACAATAGCCAATTTATGCAAAAACTGACAAGAACCTAATAATTTGAACATCATTTCCCTATCTGTGTTACATGATAGCCTGTTAAGATGATCTACGGTATGGCAGATGTTGGAACACCATGATCAAATAACTTCAGTAAAGACAATAATTTTTCATATATTAATGTAAGAAGTTCTACAAAAAAAACCTTGAAAATTTTCTTCAAAATATTTATTTAAACACAAATCCCAATTTCAACATACTTATTGTGATACACATATGTTGGAAAATTTTTCAATAGAATATTTTTATTAGGGCATGAAGGTAGATTTGGGAATTTAAAGAGGATTTTTGACCAAAAAAAGATTAAACAAAAGAGAGTGTCTCACAGCCAATTGTTAGACTATGACTAAAACTCAAGCATACTGTTTAGTTGAGAAAAGACTTATCATCTCATCTCTATTTTGTATCTTCATGTTTCTGTTCACAGTGCCCACACCTTAATATGTAAACATGCTAAATGTTATTTCATTTTTAAAAACAATTCATAAAAAAACAGGCAAACATCTATTAAAACTATTTTTTCTCTTCTAACCAATTTCTTTCTTTTCCAGTCATATTTCTAAAAGTGTAGTCTATAGTAGTCGTCTTCATTTTCCCACATAAACTTTCCCTCATTTAAAAAAGATATTACTTATATTTTTTAAAAACACATATTGCTTTTAAAATATGTAATTATAACATATTGAAGTGTATAAGATACAAAGTGTGTGTATGTGACTTAAAGGTAATTTTTCTAGGCTATTTTTTAAGATTTTATTCATTTATCTCTAGATAGAGGTGAAGGGAGGGAGAAAGGGAGAGAGGGAAACATCAGTGTGTGGTTACCTCTCACACACCCCCCACTAGGGACCTGACCCACAACCCAGGCATGTGTTCTGACTAGGAATTGAACCAGCAACCCTTTGGTTCACAGGCCAGTGCTCAATCCACTGAGTCACACCAGCCAGGGCTTTTAGGGTTTGTTTGTTTTTTTATTGTTGTTCAGTTACAGTTGTCCTGCCTTTTTCCCCATTGCTCTCCCCTGGCCCATCAACCCCACTCCCACAGTCAATCCCCCAATTGTCCATGCCCATGAGTCCTATATTCATGTTTCTTGGCTTCTCACTTCCCCTTCTTTCCCCCGTTACATCCCTCCCCTCTGGTCACTGTCAGTTTGTTCTTTATTTCCAAGTCTCTGGTTCTATTTTGTTCATTTGCTTGTTTTGTTGATTAGGTTCCACATATAGATGAGATCATGTGGTGTTTGGCTTTCACCCACTGGTTTATTTCACTTAGCATAGTGCTCTCCAATTTCATCCATACTGTCTCCAAGGGTAGGAATTCCTTCTTTCTTTCTGCTGTGTAGTATACCATTGTGTAAATGTATTATAGGTAGATTTTCATAATATAATCACTTCAGATTTACCAACTCAATTTCTGTAACAGCACAACAATCAGGGCAGCCATGCTGATGTAGTCTAGAAAATGCTTCAGAGACTTTCAAGATCTCTTGGGGAAGAGAACTTTATTTTCCAAGAGAAACTTCTCCTTGACATTGTGCAAGAGCCAAAGGACTTAGAGAAATGTCAAAGTCTTACATCTGAATGAGAAAAGGGGAATACTAGATTTCATAGTCATCTGAGGAAACCCCTCTGGCAGAGACCCACTGTCCACATAATGCTTGCCAAATTCTGATGACATCAGTGGTCCTAAAGTGTTGATGTGATGGTGACCTGATTTGTTTTCAGTTCCTGAAGCTGGGAAAGAAATTGGAGCCTTGAGAACTAAGACACGTGCCTCTTAGCAGAGAGTAAAAATCAGCAGACACTTCAGGGCCAGTCATCACTTGCTGATTTAGTGTATGTTTAGAAAGTACAATGATGTGATGTGTATGATTCTATGGAAACCTCAAATTATGAGGAGACATAAAAAATTAAAATTTAGTTAAAAGGACTGAATAACAAGAAGGGCAAAGATCAATCTAAATATCTAGAAAAATTGTAACCCATTGAAATAGATATCAAAGAGGTGATAAAAAAGAAGAGTAAAGGTAGAACAATTAGACCAATACAAATTGAAAATACAATTGTATACAAATTTAAAATACAGGAACAAAATAAAATGTACTTTCTGGAACAATTCTTTAAAAACACTGATTCACTTTTTTTTGCTTTCTTTTTTATTTTTCATTTTTTAAATTTTATTCTTGTTCAGTTACAGTTGTACAGTCTTTTTCCCCATTGCTCTCCCCACCTCATCCCCCCACTCCCACAGTCAGTCCCCCCCCATTGTCCATACTTTCTATTGTGAGTCCTCTATATATGTTCCCTTGCTTGCCCCTTCCCCTTCTTTCTCCCATTACCCCCCACCCCTTTGGTCACTGTCACTTTGATCTTTATTTCCAAGTCTCTGGTTCTGTTTTACTCATTTGTTTGTTTTGTTGATTACGTTCCACTTACAGGTAAGAACATATGGCATTGGTCTTTCACTGTCTGGCTTATTTCACTTAGCATAGTACCCTCCAGCCCCATCCATGCTGTCACAAAGGGTAGGAGTTCCTTCTTTCTTTTTGCTCTATAGTATTCTGTTATGTGAATATATCACAGTTTTTTGATCCACTCATTTACTGAAGGACACTTAGGCTGTCTCCAGCACTTGGCTATTGTAAATTGCACTGCTATAAAAATAAGGGTGCATAGGTTCTTTTGAATTGGTGATTCGGGATTCTTATGGTATAATCCCAGCAATGGGATCCCTGGATTGAAAGGCAGTTCCATTTTTAGTTTTTTGAGGAAATTCCATACTGTTTCCCACAGTGGCTGCACCAGTCTGCATTCCCACCAACAGTGCACTAGGAATCCCTTTTCTCCAAAACCTCTCTAGTACTTGCTGTTTGTTGATGTGTTTATGATGACCATTCTGTCTGGTGTGAAGTGGTATCTCATTGTGGTTTTAATTTGAATCTCTCTAATAGCTAGTGATGTTGAACATTATTTTTCATCTGTCTCTGGGCCCTGTGTATGCCCTTCTTGGAGAAGTGTCTGTTCAAGTCCTTTACCCATTTTTTAATTGAATTATCTGTCTTCCTGGTGTGGAGTTGCGTGAGTTCTTTATATATTTTGGAGATCAAACCTTTGTCAAAGGCATCATTGGCAAATGTTTTCCTGTGTGGTTGGTTCCCTTTACATTTTGTTGATTTTTTCTTTAGCCATGCAGAAGCTTTTTAGTTTGATGTAGCCCCGTTTGTTTACTCTTTTCTTTATATCTGTTGTCCTAGGAGATATATGGCTGAAAATATTGCTACATGTGATATCTGAAATTTTCCTTGCCTATGTTCTCCTCTAGGACTTTTATGGTGTCAGAATTTATATTTAAGTCTTTTAGCCATCTTGAGTTGAGTTTGTTTTGTTGTATGATGTAAGCTAGTGGTCTACCTTGGATATTGATTTTTGAAACTTAATAGACAATCTTAGCTGAAACACTATTTATTGGTCTGGAAGATCAAGTGGAAAAGTATCAAAAAGATCAAAAGCATAAAGAGAAGGAAACATACAGGAAAATTAAGACATTTCAAAGAAAGATCCAGGAGTCCTAATTTGCAAATAGTAAAAGTTCTGGAGAGTTAGATAAAATTTACTGAGCACTTGAAATTTGCCAGACAGTCTTCTTTAGGGACATATATGTGTTAACTAATTTGAAGCTGAAAACAAAACAGAACACAGTTTGAAGCATATACTATTATCATCTTTGTTTTATAAATAAGAAAACAAAAGCAATGAAAATTTAAACAAAATGTCCAAGGTCAGAATTTTTAAGTTGGAAAGCTAGGATTTGAACAGAAGTAGCTTATGTGCTAAGCACTGCACTATATGTTTTATTCAACAGGAAAATGAATGAATATAAGGGTGCCAATATATTTTAATATAGAAATACTTGAGTTGGTAGATTAAAAGTGTTGCTAGGCAGCATGGTTGAAAAAGGAGCACAATCTTAGTTCAGTATACCAATCAAGATATCCTTCACTTGACAGAAACAAATAAAAGCCATTTTCAGATATGCAAGTGTTCTGTACATAAAATACTTTAATGATAAAAACAAAGAAGATAAAAATGTTGATACCTTGTGTAAACAATATATGTTAGAACAAGTTAAATCTAAATAAATAGTGTAAATGTGATTAAGAATTTGTAATGTAAAATTAAGTCAGGTTATTGATAACAGAAAAAATACAAACCATGAGAACATACTTAATAATAATAGGGAATATAGTCAATAATATTGTAATAACTATGCATGGTGGCAGATGGGTACTAGATGCATTGTGGTGATCACTCATGAAGTATATAAATGTCTAATCACTATGTTGTATACCTTAAGCTAATATAATTTTGTATGTCACCTATAATTTTAAAATAAATTAAAATAATAATAATAACCTGACTTCTGCATCCAGTTTTGCTATAAAAATTCACAAGAGATCATTACTCATACCCCAGCAATGAGAAAAGGCTGAATAAGCACATAAGCACTCTTTCTTTCTGTGTGTGTATGTGTATCTATCTTTGTCTCTAGATAAATAGATGAGAGAGGGAGAGATGGGGAGAGAGAGAGAGAAAGAGAGAGAGCTAACAAATGAAGCACTATATTCCAGAAAAGAACAACCCTTTCTTAGTAGAGATGTATGATGTCAACGCTTATAACCTTGGGATCAACGTAAGAAGAATGAATCACTACAGATGGCTTGGAATAAAAGATAAGAATCCAGAGCAACTTCAATCAAAAAACTAGTTACATAGTTTTGATGTTCTTCTTTTTCTTAAATAAGTGCCTTTAACATTTCATATAATAATGGTTCAGTAATGATGAACTCCTTTAGCTTTCTCTTGTCTGGGAAACTATTTATCTGTCCTTTGATTCTAAATGCCATCTTTGCTGTGTAGAGTAATCTTGGCTGTAGGTCCCTGCTTTCCATGACTTTGAATATTTCTTGCCAGTCCCTTCTACCCTGCAATGTTTCTTTTGAGAAATCAGCTAGCAGCCTTATGGAAACTCTCCTGCAGGTAACTAACTTCTTTTCTCTTGCTGCTTTTAAGATTCTCTATCTTTTTTTTCTTTTTTTTAATTGTTGTTTGAGTATAGTTTTGTCCATTTTCCCCGCACTGCTCCTCCGGCTCCTCCCATCTCCACCTCCTACCCTCAATCCTACCCACTTTCGGTTTTGTCTACAAGCCCTTTATACATGTTCCTTGATTACCCTTCCCCTGTTTCCCCCTGTTATCTCCTCCCTCGTTTCCTCTGGTTACTGTCAGTTCGTTCTTTGTTTCAATGTCTCTGGTTATATTTTTCTTCCTTGTTTGTTCTGTTGATTAGTTTCCACTTATAGGTGAAATCATATGGTATTTGTCTTTCACTGCCTGGCTTATTTTACTTAGCATAATGCTCTTCAGATCGATCCATGCTGTTGTGAAGGGTATGAGCTCCTTCTTTCTTTCTGCTGCATAGTATTCCATTGTGTAAATGTGAATAGCTGCAGTAATTTTGAGAAAGAATAACAAAGTTGGAAAGATAACAATACCTGATATCAAACTATACTACAAAGCTACCGTAATGAAAACAATCTGGTACTGACATAAGAATACACACATGGATCAATGGATCAGAATAGAGAGCTCAGAAAGAAACCCATGTTTCTATGGTCAGCTAATATTTGACAAAGAGCAGGGCAGGACATAAAATGGAGTAAAAATAGCCTCTTCAACAAATGGTGTTGGGAGATCTGGATAGCTACATGCAAAAAAAGAAACTCAACCAGCTACTTGCCCCATACACAAAAATAAACTCAGGGTGGATAAAAGACCTAAATATAAGTAACGACAACATAAAAGTCCTAGAGGAGAGCATAAGCTGGAAAATTTCAGATATTCTACCCAGCAATATTTTCACCGATATGTCCCCTAGAGAAAGAGATATAAAGGAAAGAATAAACAAATGGGACTTCATCAAAATAAGAAGCTTCTGCATGGTTAAAGAAAACATCAGAAAAATTAAAAGGAAACCAACCATATGGAAAAACATTTGCCAAGGATACATCAGACAAAGGTTTGATCTCCAAAATATATAAAGAACTCACACAGCTCCACTCTAGGAAAACAAACAATCCAATTTAAAAAAAGTGGTCAAAGGACCTGAACAGACACTCCTCCAAGGAGGACATACACAGGGCCTAGAGACATATGGAAAGACGCTCAGCATCACTAGCCATCAGAAAGATGCAAATAAAACCACAACAGGATATCACTTCACACCAGACAGAATGGCCATCATAACCAAGTCAACAAACAACAAGTGCTGGTGAGGTTGTGGAGGAAAGGGAACCCTAAGTGCACTGTTGGTGGGAATGCAGACTGGTGCAGCCACTGTGGAAAACAGTATGAAATTACCTCAGAAAACTTAAAATGGAACTGCCTTTCAATCCAAGGATCCCATTGCTGTGATTATACCCTAAAAATCTAGAAACGTTAATGCAAAAGAACCTATGCACCCCAACGTTCATAGCAGCACAATTTAAAATAGCCAAGTGTTGGAAGCAGACTAAGTGCCCATCAGTAAATGAGTGTATCAAAAAGATTCTCTCTTTATCTTTATCTTTTGGCATTTTAATTGTGATGTGCTTATAGTGGTCCTCTTTGCATCCATCTTATATGGGACTCTCTGTGTTTCCTGGACTTGCATGTTTATTTCCTTCACCGAATTTGGAAAGTTTTCTTTAATTATTTTTTCAAGTAGATTTTCAATTTCTTGTTCTTTCTCTTCTTCTGGCACCCCTATAATGTGAATCTTGGAATACGTGATGTTGTCCCAGAGGCTGCTTATACTATTCTTGTTTTTTTTTCTTTTTCCTCTTTTTTCTTCTTTTTTTTTCTGATTGGTTGTTTCTTGCTTCCTTATGTTCCAAATCATCGATTTGATTCTCGACTTCATCCACTTTACAGTTGTTTCCCTGTAAATTGTTCTTTATTTAAATTAGTGTATCTTTCGTTTCTGACTGCATCTTTTTTATGATGTTGAGGTCCTCACTAAGTTCCTGGACCATCCTTATAATGCATATATATCAACAATTGAATCTAAAAGCAAACTAAGCAAATAAGAACAAAGACAGAATCATGGATATGGAGAGTGTTTTCATGGCTGCCAAATGGGAGGGAGGTGTGAGGGAATGGATGAAAAGGTGAAGGGGTTAAGAAGTACAAATTGATAGTCAAAGAAAGCCATGGGGATGTAAATCCCTATAGAATAGGAAATGGAATAGCCAAAGAACCTATGCACATGACCCATGGACATGAACAATGGTGGGGGGATTGACTGAGGGAATGACTGGTGCTGGATGGAGGGGGACAAAAGGGGAAAAATTTGGACAAATATAACAGCATAATCAATAAAATATAATTTTAAAAAACTAGTTACACTTTCATGCAGAAATTTTTCATGGGTCCTTCCTTAACACCATGGGTATAACATGCTGAGAGTTAGAGACAAGGTAAGAGTACTGAGAAAGGCCCCTTATGAGGCAAATGTGGGTTTCTCAGAGTGCAGCAGTAATGGCCTGAGAAAGACTGGTGTTAGAAAAGCAAAGTGGAAAGTTCTCCCAAGACAGAGGAACAGGGTAGATATGAAGATTAAATAAAATTCCTGATTGATATGAACAGCTGGTACATTAGTTTAAAAACAAGGTATGTATACTCATATTTCAGGAATCTAGGCTTAAAGCAAGAAAAATACTGAAGTAATACTGAAGATAAAGGCATAAAAGTTTTCAAAATATTTGAAATCTGTGGAGAACTGAATTTAATTAAAGGTACCACAAATCCCAGACCCAATTCAGTCACAGCTTAGATGGATTCAGACTACCATCTTGCTGCTTCACACAGGGAAAGGTGTGCCTTTTTCTCACGATTAATATAACATAATTCAGTGTCTACTTTTTTTACCCACAATACTTGGTATAAAATAAAATGACTTGAAACATGCACAGAAATAGAATCACATGATCTATAATCAAGAGAAAAATCAAACAATATTAATGACACATAATCACTTCATTGCTGGAATTAGCAGAGAAATATTTTAAAATAACTATGATAATTATGTGAAAAAGTATACAGAAAAAGGAGACATACATGTTTAAAGAAATGTGGAATTAGGCAGAAAAATACAAACTATATAAAATAATTATGTGAAAATTTGAAAAAACACAAAACACATTGGAATTGAAATTTCATTCAGCAGGCCTAATAACACAACAAACAAGGCAGGATAAAATGTCAGTGAACTTTAAGAAAATCAATATAAATCTAACCAAACTGAAACACAAAGGGAAAAAAATCTGACAACACCTGAGACATGTGGCAATGCCAGTGTTCTAGCATGTAATGGGAACTTAAAAGAGAAAAGAGTAAATGGAGCAGAAAAAAATTATAAAGATAATGACTAAGAGTTTTTTTAATTGATATCAGGCCCAGCAGATCTAATATCAGTGAATTCCACATAGGTAAAATTCAAAAAAATCAAAGATAGGCACATTATTATGAAACTGCTAACAAAAATACATATAATTTATCTATATCTATCTTTCATCTACTTATCTATCTACCTATCTATCATTCACCTATCTATCATCATCTGTGCATCTATAGTGAGCTGTATAATGTATTGTCAAGATCCTCTGTAGGTCAAGAGCCAAAAGACTTACTATTCCTCAATTTACCAGGAGTACTGTTGAGTGATAGCCTTTAGCTTTCATACCCCTTCATAAAATGCTCTTATTGCAGAGAACTAACTTTATCCAAGGTCACAGCTTCTGCCTGTGGATTGCCTGTGCCCAACTACTGCTGTCAATGTGGGAAAATAAACTTGGTTTCCTTGTGGCATGGTAGGACAAATTTGAAGGATCATCCCAGCTTCACAGTTCCTCATTAAATAGGATAAGGCTCTTGTTGAGATAGTTTCACAACTCTACTTCTTTGCAAAATCTTGCTTCCTTCTCTTCTGCAATTATTAATCCATAGAATATTGCTAATCTGTCTAAGAGTCAGCTTCCATAGAATCCAACTTGCGTATGCAACAATATGTACATACACGTGTATAAATTACTTACAAGACTATGGGGCAAGGGGATAACAGGGAAAAGAAGAGGAAGGGTCGTCAAGGAACATGTATAAAGGACCCATGTACAAAGACTACAGAGGGGAGGATTGAATGTGGGAAGTGGGGGTGCATAGGGAGGGGAGAGAGTAAAGGGGAAAAATGGGGACAACTGTAATTGAACAGCAATAAAAAATTCAAAAATAATAATGATGTATTGTGGAGTACATAACATATATAGAAGAAAGTATAGGGAAAAAGAAGTTTGAAAGTCTAGATATGGATAAATGAAACCATACTTTTGGAAGATTGCTATGTCACTTGCTCTTTGAGGATAGATGAACATGAATTAAATATATGTATTCTGATTTCTAGAGTAACAATTAAAAATAAGTTAGAGCCTAAAAGTCAGTAAGAGAAGTAAAATTAAATACAAAAATTATCCTATTTATCCAAAAGAAGATGGGAAAGAAGGAATATAAGAAGCATACAAGAGAAATGTCAAGCAATAGGTTTTAAACAGCCATATCGATAATTACAGTAAATATAAATGGGAGAAACAGCCCATTTAGAATGAACTGACTGTAAGTCTGGATTAAAAAGAGCAAGACCCAACTCTAAGCTGTATATTAAAAAAAAAATACATGTTATTTAAAAAGCTACATGAAAACTCAAAAAAAGGGGTGAAAATTATACAGACATGAAGCATAAGGAAACCTATGTGGCTATGCTAATATCAAGATAAGGGAACATCAAAACAGGGTGTGATAAATTATAAATGATAAATGTTAAAGTGGCAAGTAATCAAGGAGCCATAGCAATCATAATTATATAGGCACTTAAATAACAGAGCTTCAGGTACAATAAAGAAAAATATCTTGGAGTGAAGTGAGAAAAAGAAAAATCAATAGTCATACTTGGGAAATTCACAACCCTGTCTGAATAATGGACAGAACAAGTAACAAAAAAAATTAATAATGATATAATTTATTTGAACAATACTAATAACAAACATTATCTAAATGATATTTATACAACATGACAGATGCCCAATAGCTGCAGAAACATATTATTTCTTAGAGTACATGTCATTTTTAGCAAGGTGGATCTTATGTTTAGGCTTTAAAACATGTATCAATAAATTGCAGTTGATCTCTCTGAAAGGGGATATGTTTTCAGGCCATACATAATTAAATTAGCACAAATTAAAATAAGCTATCTAGGAAATCACTAAATATTTTCAAACCAAGCAATACACTTCTAAATAATTGAAGGGCCAAATAAAACATTTCAAGGGAAAATAGTAACTACTTAGAAGTGAATGAATGAATCAAAATTATAATTTATTTTTGGCTAATTATGCTGGCTAAGACTTCCAGTACTATATTGAATAAGAGTGGTATGAGTGGTCATCCTTGTCTTGTTCCTGATCACAGAAGAAGAGCTTTCAGCTTTCCACCATTGAGCATGGTTAAATTGTGGGCTAATCATATATGGCCTTTATTTTGTTGATACAGTCATTCTGTGCCAACTTTACTGAGAGTTTGTATCATGAATGGATAATTAATTTTGTCAAATATTTTTTTCTTTATCAGTTGAGATGATCATATAATTTTATCCTTCATTTTCCTAATATGTGTATCACATTGATTTGTGGATGTTGAAAAATACTTGCATCCCTGGAACAAATATCACTTGATAATGATGTATGATCCTTTTAATGTACTGTTGAATTAATTTTGCTAATATTTTATTGAGGATTTTTACATTTATGTTCTTCAAGGACTTTGTCCTATAATATTCTTTTTATTTAGTTTCATTGTCTGGTTTTAACATCAGGGTAGCCCTGCTTTATAAGGTGAGTTCGGAAGTGTTTTCTTTTGCTTAATAGGTACTCCATCAATAAAAACTTTTAGCGATGATCTTCACCTTACTTATTAGTAAACTGTAACTCAGAACAATGTAATAGCTTGCCCGAGATCAAGCTCAACTGTGGGTCTGTTTGGAGACTATATGTTCTTCCATTGGATATTTTTATTTTAAAACACCATCCCTTAAAATATTGGTGTCCAAATAATAGAATTTTAAAACAAAAGGAATTCTCTTAAATTTTAAAAAATAAAGATTCAAAGCACCTTTTCCAATGATAAAGAAAACAATAAGCTATATTTTGACATAAATATGATTCAGACAATAACAATGGATATGGAAGTAGGGTTTGTGTGTGAGGCTTGATAAACACATAAGAAGCTGAACATAAGACATAATATTGATTTAATCTTTCTGATTAGGCTTGCATTAGCCCTATAAATGTTCTATTATGCTTGTTTTCACTTGGATGAAAAAAATGAAACAGCAAAAATCATTTTCTTCATAGAAAGTGTGAAATACAAAACACTTGCATAAATGTTTAGAATATACATTAAAGCACACACATTGAAACAAAAAAAATTAACCTTTTTATATGATATATTTGAATTAAAATGACTTCACAGATACTATCCTGTAAGTATATTGTGATAACTCAAGCAGTAATCAGCTAAACAAAAGTAAAAATTCTATGATAAATGATAATTGTCATTTTAGTATCTAATTATAGTTAGATTTTATTTAGGATAGGAATTGATTTGTATTTCTTTGCTTTTTTGCTTTTTAGTATGGGGAGTTTGCAATGAAAATGGATGCTGCAATTGATATTTGAACGTCCAAAGCCATCCAGTACAATAAAGGCAACACAATATGCAGACCATCTGGGCTTACTGCCATTATCCTGCAAACTAGTTAGTAATGAATGAACCTCTGAAGACTAATTCCAGTGCACCCTAGTTTGTTTGTTTCAAAAGGGCTCCATTTGCTAATGTTTTGCTTATGTTTTGGAGCAGGTGCAGAGCCATTTTCAAGTTTCCTGCTGAGGTTTATACAAAGAGCTGGCTTAGCTGGACTGTGGGCTCAAATTTCCTACTGCCAGATACTGAGGCTCAGACATGATTTGGCTTATATTTCTCTCTGAATTTGTTTTATTCTCTTTCCATGGTCTCTTTCAGCTCTTTTATCCATATCATACCCTGTTACTATATAGTACAGCCTGTTTCAAATGAAATAAATGAGAGTATGATCACAGTTAAGAATGAATGATAAATTGAAAGAATTTATAGACCAATGCCTAAGAACTTACAGTTGTGTGAAGTAGTATTTGATCTAAGAGTCATTTGGATGACTCTGAACAGGCCATTTAACTTCTCTGGGCTCTCCTGCCTCACTTATGAATCTTGCATAAGAATCAACTGAGGTACTGTATGAGAAGACATTGAGATACACAAAACACTCCGCCAATATAAAATATTTGGTAAGAATGAGACAGAATATGAGCAAGATTATCATAGTGAGGAGCTTTAGGAAAATCAAGATAAAGTGGTTCCCACCTTGAGGTTTCCATTCCTAAGTCAGTTAACTTCTTTGGATGACAAATTAAAAGATATAAAAATGGCTTTTGGTAGGCAGTGTTGGATACTTACCCACAACCATTTTCCTCCACATTCTAGGCAAAGGTAGCAACAAATGTAAACACTCTAAAGTAGAACAAGGTAAATACCAGTATAGAGGGTCAGGGGAGACCTGAGGACAGAATAGGTATTGGCCAGATGACACAGGGTCACACATGGTCTTTTCGGTTATGGTATGGTGCAGCAGACATTGTTGGTTATGTACCCAAAATCCACCCCCACTTTCTTCCTTTATTGCTGGTTATTATTTCTGATTATTATTTCTTTTTAAAAATTAAATTTCTTGAGGCAACACTTGTTAATAGCATTATATAATTTTTAGGTGCAAAAGAGCTTCATTTGACATCTGTGTGCTCTATTGTGTGCTCATCACCCGAAGTCTAGTTTCCTTCTGTTACCATATATTTGACCCTTTTACTCACTTTGCCCTTCCCCTACCCCCTTTAATTTCTGGTAACCATCTTTCTGTTGTTTGTATCTATGAATTTGTTTTTATTTGTTTTGTTAGTTTGTTATTTTAAAAATATGTTTTATTTAATCTTTATTGTATTTTTTCCATTACCATTTAGTCCCATTATACCCTCTCCCCCCAGCAATAACCACACTGACCAGTATGGGTCAGTTGGTTGGATATTGTCCCACAAAGTGATGGGTCACCGATTCTACTTTTTATTTTATATTTCACAGATGAAAGAAATAATATATGGCTTCAGACTTTTCTTGCCTGATGTATTTCACTTAGCATGATGCTCTCAAGGCCCATCCATGCTGTCAAAAATGGCAATATTATATATCATCTTTTCCCAAATGGCTGAGTTATATACATATTTTCACATCTTTTTTACTTAATCATATGTAAATGGACAGTTAACTTGTTTCCATGCCTTGGCTATTGTAAATAATGCTACTGTGAATATAGGTTTGGGAACTCTTGAAGGTCCATGCCTATGAGTCGTCATCACATGCCTATGAATCATTGTACACATGTGCAGCAGTCCTTAATTACCTAAGTTTTGGCACGATCCCACTATTGCCTACGCTTGTATAAAAACTCCTGTAACCATCAATAAAGTGTGTGTGCTTGCAGCATGAACTACTGCTGCTGCTGCTGCAGCCTGCTTGCTTGCAGTGTGAAGTGCAGCTCCTATGTCAGCTCCTCGTGCTTTGTTTCACTTGTGCCTCTCACCACTGAAACCACCCTAGCTGAACAGCTGGGCTTGGACAATAAAGGTACATATATCTGTAAGAATAACTATTTTCATTTATTTGGTTCTGATTTTTGTGCTCAGATAAGATGAATTCCCTCTGTCTCAAGCCCCAGAGATTGAAGGTTTGTCAGTCCAAGATAATAATAGTGATTCTGTGATTGTTCATCCTGTTAATGGTCATGTGATACAATACTAGCCAATGAGACACAAGGGAGCATAGCAAATGATTTTTTTTCCCTGATATAAAAGATACTAATTGAGGAGAAATTTTCTGTCTTTCAACAATGCTGTGTGAACTTCACCCATCTTGTAAAATTAGAAAGAAGAAAATTGAAGAGCAGCTAACCAAGAACACTGAAGTTGATAAGCTACTGAATTAACTAAACTTGAAAACACTTTGTATCCATTCATCTTGTTTTATGATATAAAAACATATCTTGATTGTGTAATTATTCTGTTATATGTGCCTAGACAAAACACCATAATCATTACCTTTAGGAGAAATTGTTGCAGAAAGGGCAGTTGCTACTTGCCCATGTTACATACTTAACCTTGAAATGGGAATAGTTCCAATATTAAATGATATATCTAATAATGTCAATTTTTGACAAAACCATTTCAATAGCTCTTCATTGTCTTCAACATAAAAATATCCTTGCTAAACATTTTATCATTTGGCCCCTTCCTAATATATCAGTCTGGTTTTTTGAAGTTATCCGTACACAGCCTGCACTATTTTTATAATAAAATTATTTCAATTATTATAAATCCAATGGAGACTTCTGGCCATGATGGAGGCATAGGTAGATATACTTGTCTCCATGCATAGCCAAAAGAAGGACAGCAACATATTTAAAAACAAAAAATAACCAGAGCTGTCAGAAAATCAAACTGTATGGAAGTCCAACAACCAAGGAGTTAAAGAAGAAACATTCATTTAGACTGGTAGGAGGGGTGCATACAGGCAGCTGGGGAGGACAGAACATGTGGCAAGGCAACGGCTGGTGGACCTGGCAGTCCCACATTTGCGTGTGGGTAAACTGGGAGGAACAACTGGGGAGTGAGAGAGACCATGCAACCCAGGATTCCAGTGCAGGAAAAGAAAGCCTCAAAACCTCTACCAGTAAAAATCTGTGGGGTTGGCAATGGTGGGAGAAACTGCCAGTCACACAGGGGACTTCATTTGAGAGACCCTCAGGGTCCTAGAATGTACACAAACCCACCCACCCTGGAATCAGCACCAGAAGGGCCCAATATGCTTGTGGGTAGTAGGCAAAGTGACTGACAGCCAGCAAAAAGCCAAGCAAGCGGCATTGTTCCCTCTCAGGTCCCTCCCCCACATACAGTGTCACAACACAGTGAATGTGGGTTGCCCCCTCTGGCACACACCAAAGGCTCCACCCCTAACAATGCTATAGGTGCACCAAGACAAAAAAAATATATAGCCTGAACGAAAGAACAGATCAAAGCTCTAAAAATAGAACTAAGCAATGAAGAGATAGCCAACCTAACAGATGCATAGTTCAAAACACTGGTAATCTGGATGCTTGCCCAATTGGTGGAGTATGGTCGCAAAAGGGAGGAAAAAGTGAAGTCTATGCAAAGTGAAATAAAGCAAAATATGCAGGGAACCAACAATGAAGGGAAGGAAACCAGGACTCAAATCAACAATTTGGAGCCCAAAGAAGAAATAAGCGTTCAACTAGAACAGAATGAAGAAGCAATTCAAAAAATTGAGGAGAGGCTTAGGAACCTCTGGGACAACTTTAAATATTCCAACTTCCGAATTATGGGGGTGCCAGAAGGAGAAAAAGAAGAGCAAGACATTGAAAACTTATTTGAAAAATTAATGAAGGAGAACTTCCCTAATCTGGCAAAGGAAATAGACTTCCAAGAAGTCCAGGAAGCTCAGATAGTCCCAAAGAAGTTGGACCCAAGGAAGTGCACACCAAGGCACATCATAATTATGTTACTCAAGATTAAAGATAAGGAGAGAATCTTAAAAGCAGCAAGAGAAAAAGAAACAGTTACCTACTGAAGAGTTCCCATAAGACTATCAGCTGATTTCTCAAAAGAAACCTGACAGGTAAGAAGGGGCTGGAAAGAAGTATTCAAAGTCATGAAAGACAAGGACCTATATCAAAGATTACTCTATCCAGCAAAGCTATCATTTAGATTGGAAGGGCAGATAAAGTGCCTCTCAAATAAGGTCAAGTTAAAGGAGTTCATCATCATCAAGCCCTTATTACATGAAATGTTAAAGGGACTTATCTAAGAATAAAATGATGATCAAAAATATGAACATTAAAATGAGAACAAACACAACTATCATCAACTGAACCTGAAAAGATGAAAGCAAAAACAAACTAAGCAAACACCTAGAACAGGAACAGAATCACAGAAATAGAGATCACATGGAGGGTTTTCAGCAGGGAAGGGGTGGGGCAGGGGGAGGTTAAGAATAGTATAGGAAATGGAGAAGCCAAAGAACTTTGACCCATGGACATGAACTAAGGAGGGGAATGGTTGTGGGAGGGGTTTGCAGGGCAAAGGGGAATAAAGGAGAGAAAAAACAATGGGACAACTGTCATAGCATAATCAATAAAATATATTAAATAAATCTCATGGAAATTATATTGCCTCAGGAAATTTATATTGCGTGGAATTCTCTTTCCTCCCATCTCTGGCTTCATACTAATTATTCATCTTTCACTTATTAGCTGAAACACTTCCTTCAAGAATCCTTCCCAGATTACTTAAACCAGGTCGCTTGCCCTTGTAATATGCTTTTATAGCACTCTTGCTTCCTCTATTATAGTAAAACCTACTTTAATATAATTGCTTTCCTGATTGTCTCCTCATCTGGGCTGTGTGCTCCATTAGGGCAGCAACAATATTGGTCATGCTCATGATTGTATATTCCTGATAGTTTCTATAGTATAAAAATGCTCAATAAATGTACTTCAGGAATTAAATAAAATCTCTACAAATATAATGTTCTGCTGTGGGAATGAAAATATCATCTGCTTTGAAAAAAGCAGTGCTTTTACATTATGAAAGTAAATCTGGAAAGAAGCACTGTATTAATGAGAAATTATTAGAATTGATAAGGGGCTTAAAAAGTTGCCAATTTTAAGAGTAACTTATAAGTTATATAGCACTTTATAGTAGAAATAAGCAACTAGATAATACAATATAAGTTTATTTACAGTAGAAAGAAAAATACTAAAGCATGTTGAAATTAAAAAGGAACATAAAAGTCCTCTCTGACAAAAATTTCAAAATAATAATAAGGGGCATAGAAAAATGGTCTAAATATTCAAAAAGTTATTTCATGGTCTTGGACAGCATGACTTGATATTATAATGACCACAATATCTTGAAACTGATCTATAAATAAAAGGAAATATCCTTCAGAATTTCAATCAGATTTCTTTTGAGAAAGATGATAAAATTAAGGCAAAATTTAAATGGAGAGATAAAGATTTTCTTCTCAATTTTAAAATTAAGATTGATGAAAAAAGACATGCTTTACTCAATATAAATACATAGTTTAAACCTTAGTACTAAAAAGTTATAAAATGTAATAGAAAGAAAACCTGTACAGTATTACCTTGATAATAAAAAAGCCTGCACAGTATTGACCAAAGGGAAAAAAGACCAGTGGAGCATAATTGAGTACTCAGAGGCAGATTGATTGATGTGATTTGATGTGATGTCATGTGATATGCGTATGTGTAAACTTAGAAGATAAAGGGAACACTGAAAGTCAATGAGGAAGGACAATTTTTAAAAAGATGGGTTTAGGAAAAGTGGCCCACTAAACTGAAATAAATGAAACTAATATAAATGTGCATTTATTAAAAATTTTAATATCAAAGTTAACTATGTATTTAATGGAAAAATTACTTAAAGAATATCTTTATGAACGAGGGGCATGGAAAGTCATTCTAAATACAAACTCAAAAGTTTGAACTAAAAGGCAACAAATTGATAAAGTTATTTTAAAATTAAAGACTTCTAGACACCACACACAAAATTAAAAGATAGCTGAACACATTCACATGAAAAATATATTTTAACCAATGGTTGTTTATGGCCATATAGTTATGATTGAAATTAAAAATAAATAAATGTACAAATAATATTATGCAGACTGGTAAAGCCACTGTGAAAAAGTATGGAATTTCCTCAAAAAACTAAAAATGGAACAGCTTTTTGACCCGGCAATTCCACTGCTGGTATTATACCCTAAAAGTCCTGAAACACCAGTTCAAAAGAACTTATGCACCCCTATGTTCATAACAGCACAATTTACAATAGCCAAGAATTGGAAGCAGCCTAAGTGCCCATCAGTAAATGAGTGGATCAAAAAACCGTGGTACATTTACACAATGGAATATGATGCAGTGGAAGGAAAGAAGGAGCTCCTACCCTTCACAACGGAATGGATGGAAATGGAGAACATTAAGCTAAGTTAAATGAGCCAGGCTATGAAAGACAAATACCATATGCTCTCACCTGTAAGTGGAACCTAAACAACAAATAAACAAGCAAGCAAAATATAACCAGAGACATTGAAATAAAGAACAAACTAAGAGTAACCAGAGGTGGGGAGAAGGGGTATGTTGGGGGAAAGAAGGGGAAGGGTTGTCAAGGAACATGTATAAAGGACACATGGACAAAGACAACAGGGAGTAGGATTGAGTGTGGGAGGTGGGGGAGGGTTGGGCAGGGGAGAGTGGTTGTGGGAATATCGGGACAACTGTAGTTGAACAACAATAAAAAAATAATATTATGTAACAATGTTTGATTGGAACAATGATGAATGTGTGCCATAAGTTCAGAAATATAAATAACCCATCCTCTGTATTTTTGTCAGGAGCAAGAGAATGAGAGAAAGAGAGACAGAAATGTACAGTTGCAGGATTTATCTTCAAAGTAAACTTCTACATTATCTAGGATAATAAAGCTTGTGGGACAAAAACAGCCTAAACATTCCATTCATATATTTACAAAGGAAAAATGGTTTTCAACATCAAAATAATGTTCCTCTAAAGTTGTACTGATATTAATTGGTCTTTACACTAATTTATTTTGAAATATCTACATTAAATTATTGTCATATTTTCAAGCTTTTAAAAATATATTTTATTGATTATGGTATTACAGTTGTCCCAATTTTTCCTCTTTGATCCCTCCATCTGGGACCCCCATTCCCTCCAACAATCCCTCCTTAGTTCATTCCCATGGATCACTCATATAAGTTCTTTGGCTACTCCACCACCTATATTGGTCTTATCATTCCCGACTATGTTGTATCTACCCATTTTTGCTTCTTAATCCCTGCACATTTTCCCCCTTCCCCCTCCCAACTGATAATGCTCCAAATGATCTCCATATCTATGATTATTTTTCTGTTCTGCTTGTTTGCTTAGTTTGTTATTTGGATTCAATTATTGATAGTTGTGAATTTATTACCATTTTAAAGTTCATCATTTTGATCTTCTTTTTCTTATATAATTCCCTTTAGCATTTCATATAATAATGTCTTTGTGATGATGAACTCCTTTTCTCTTACCTTGTCTGAGAAGCATTTTACCTGCCTTTCAATTCTAAATGATAACTTTGCTGGATAGAGTAATCTAGGGAGTAGGACCTTGTGTTTCTTCACTATGAACACTTCTTGCCAGTCCCTTTTAGCCTGCAGTTTCTTTTGAGAAATCAGCTGACAGTCTTATGGGAGCTCCTTTGTAGGTAAACTATCTGCTTTTCTCTTGCTGCTTTTAAGACTCTCTGTTTATCTATAACTTTTGGCATTTTAATTATGATGTGTTTTGGTGTGGTCCTCTTTGGGTCCATCTTGTTTGGGACTCTCTGAGATTCCTGGACTTATATGTCTATTTCCTTCACCAAATTAGAGAAGCTTTCTTTCACTATTTTCTCAAATACATTTCCAATTCCTTGCTCTTTCTAGTCTCCTTCTGGCACCCCTATTATTCAGATTTTGGTATATTTAAAGATGTTGCAGAGGTTCCTAATCCTACTCTAGTGTTTTTTCAAGATTTTATTTATTTATTTTTAGAGAGGGGGAGGGAGGGAGAAAGAGAGGGAGAGAAACATCAATGTGTGGTTGCCTCTTGAGGCATCCCCTACTCGGGACCTGGCCCCCAACCCAGGCATTTGCTCTGAATGGGAATAGAACTGGCGACCCTTTGGTTTGCAGGCCAACACTCAATGCCCTGAGCCACACCAGCCAGTCTATCCTAGTGTTTTTTATTCTTTTTTCCTTCCTGCTGTTCTGACTGAATATTTTTTTCTTTCCTGTGTGCCAATTCATTGATTTGTTTCTTGGGTTCATACCTTCCACTGTTGGTTCCCTGTAGATTTTCCTTTATTTCACTTGATGCAACCTTCATCTCTGCCTGGATCTTTTTTATGGTGTTGAAATTCCCAGTGAATTCCTGAAACTCCTAATAACTAATGTTTTCCATTGTTCATCTGATAGGCTGCTTATCTCCACTTCATTTAGTTCTTTTTCTGGAGTCTTGTTTTGTTCTCCCATTTCGACCACATTTTTTTGTCTTCTGATTTTGGCAGCCTCCCTGTGTTTGTTTCTGTATATTAGGTAGAGCTGCTTTGACTTCCTGTCTTTGCACACCTGCTAAGTTGTATGGGGCGGAGCCTTAGGTAATCACCAATGTGTGGCAACCTGTGTCACCACACTGTTGTTCTGTGTGGAGGAAGGCTCACAGAGGGGACAATGCTGCTACCTGGACTCCGGAGTTTTATCCAGGAAGAAGCTGTCTTCCTAATCGCACTTCACTCCCCATATGCCACTGGTGCCCTTCCAGCTGTTGTCCTGAGGCTGACTCCCAGAAGGGGTGGATCTCTGTGAGTCCAAAGTCTGTTTCAGGCCCTTTATGAGGCCATAGTTTCTTCCACTGCCCCAACCCCACTGGTTTTTACAGCCAGAAGTTATGAGCACTTGTCTTCCTGGCATTCGTACCCTAGGCTGGGTGGTCTGGACTGGGGCAGGGATCCCTCACTCCTGAGGTATCCTCCTGTTTTTTATCCACCACATGTGGATGTAGGACTGCTCATTCCTGTTTGCACACCTGTCTGTGTCTCTCTATCTCTACCCCTCCTACCCATCTAGACAAATGTGGCTTCTTTAATGCCTTGGGTGTTGGACTTGGACACAGCTCAATTTTCTGACAATTCTGGGAGAAATTTGTTTTGTAGTCTAGTTGTATTTTTTGCTATCGTTGTCTGCAGAGGCACGGTGTGTTTATCTATGCCTCTACCTTGACTGAAAGTACTAAAGTTTTTCAGGAAAGGACATGATATGAAAAAACTTGAGAGACACAAGCCCTGGAATTATAGTCATGAGTGTTATCACTGCTATTCACTGTTTTATCATACCTAAAATAAAGAACTTGTCAGAGAAAGGCACATACCATATGATTTCACTTATATGTGGTATTTAATAAACAAAAACAACTAATAAACAAAATACAAACAGACTCATAGATACAGAGAACAAACTGACAGCTGTTAGAAGGAAGGGGGGTACAGAGGCTGAGTGAATAAGATGAAGGGATTAAGCAAAAAACAAACAAACAAACAAACAAAAAAACCTCTCATAGATACAGTCAAAAGTATGGTGATTTCCAGAGGGAAAGAGGGGTAGAGAAAGGTAGAAGAGGGTAAAGTGGGGATAAATAATGATGGAAGTAGATGACTTGGGGTGGTGAACACACAACAATATGCAGATGATGTATTATAGGGGGACAACTGAAACCTATATACCTTTATTAATCAATATTACCCCAATAAATACTATTGAAATTAACAAGCAAAATAAAGAGCTTGTACAAAATCCATACTGTCCTCACCAAATCCCCCATGTCTCCCCTGACCAGAACCAATTCTAAACCCAAGGATGAGCATAAGCATGTATATTTAAATAGAATCCTATGATAATTTTGATGAGCAGTGGAGTATGGGAACCATTAGGATAAGATGACCTAAAACACTCGAGTTAAGCAATATTCAATTCTTCATGATACTCTGAAATGTGTTGTTCTGTCTGTCATATTGTTGGCATGTCATGCAGCATTCATGGGTGATAGAAGGAATCTGGGAAAATCTTCAGATGAAACTAAAGCTTATTTTACAGTCTAGTTCTGCAGCCTAAAGATTTCTTTGATTGACAGTGTATTTAAAGATTAGCAAAATGCCCAAGGCACTCTGAGTCGCTTGAACCTGTGAAATTGCTGCTGCTTTTTTTCTTTTTTCTTTTGTAGTTTCCCTAGATTATTTTTTTATTAAATTGTTATTGTATTTTTTCCATTATCATTTAGTCCCCTTTTTACCCCCTCTACCCAGGCTGCTGCTTTTTTCTCTTCTTTTACTTGGCCTGAGTGTGTGTGTGGTGAAAAACAGATTTGCCATCAACCTCCATTAACTTTAGCATTTCCACTAACTATGCAAATTTTTGTACAGGATGTCTAGTTAGAGCTTTGTCCACTTATTACATTAATTACTTGTAATAAGGTACATTATTATAGAATATTACCTTAATAATTTTTTTGAATTGAATTAAACACATTATTCAAGAATCACATTTCCGAAAGGCAAAGTAGATGGTAATGTTGATTGTGACAACTTGTTCCAAAACAAATAAGTGGGGTTGAATGAAAGAAACTCTTTTCCTTTTTTTAGCATTAGAAAACAGTTCCAAAGGACTCCCAGACAATGTTTTGTGCTTATTCAGACTTCACAGGTAACGTAATTTAGCTTGGATAATAGCAATTACTGAGAATAACAGAACACTCCGTGTTGGCTCTTTTAGTGAATTTTCTGTGCAGCATGAAGTAAATCACATTGTCAGTTCTCACCCTGATTGTTTCTTCAAAGCAAAAAGCAAATAGCAGTATTTAGGGAGCTTTTTTACAGTGATTTGGAATAAAGTGATTTTAGGACAAGAAAGAGATAAAGACCTTAGAATATTAAAAAATAAACTTTACTCATAGATTGGTACCAGTTTATGAAGTGGCTACAGTTGTTTCATAGTACACATAATAAATTTATCAATTGTTTTTCATTTGTCAGATAAAGTGAATATTTATAAAAAATAAACAGCCAAGCACCAGGAAAAATGAGACAAATATCTTCTAAAGAAACAGCCTTCTTAATAATATTTTGCCCAGAGCTGTTATTTTCTAATTTTAAAGAAAATATGGAGAGAGAATCATCACAGAAAAAAATTTATATAAGGGAAAATTGTTTGCAATACTTTGTGATCTGATGAAAACAGTAGACTTTAAGGAAGTTCTTTAGTTTGCTAAGCAGAGTGATGATTGTGAGACTGCAAGAGGAGAGAAGCTGAGTAAAAGCTAAATTGATATGCAGAGAGAAAAAACAAAATTTGGGAGGAAAAACATCAAAGGGGGATTTTCATTAACAAAACAGGGTGGTACCTATGACGTTTCCTGTGGGCTCAGAGCTTTAGCAAAGACTTGAAAGTTAAGAAAATATAAACTCTCCTCTTTATGTAATGAATAATTTTACATTCACAAATTATAAAACATGTTCTTTTGGAAGATATTTGACAGTGTCAGATGTAAAATATGATCAAACAAATGCAAAAAAAAGAAAAGAACAAAACAGGGGTTAAGTAGCCTCACATGCTTGATTAAGATGGTAGACCAAAACTCGCAAAGATATTGTGAAGTGGTCCTGAGATATTTTAAAAATTGGCCTACCAACAGAAAATTTCTATCACTAAGTTGTATAAAGGAAGACAAAAAATTCGTTTTTGAAAAAGGACTTAAGGCATATAAGTTTTGGCTTGATCAGTCTGTGGTGGCAGAGTACAAAGAAACATGGGGCAAATGTTCAGAGTAAGCTTCACTTCCACCAATGATGGGTCAAAGGTACACACATTTACCATTGAACAGTATGATCTCTCTGGGAGTTAAAAAAAAACTGGGCTGACTTGTAATGGATTCTGCTGAAGAGGACTGCTAGCATTGTTGGTGACCTCAAACAATATATATTATACCAGAATCTAAGGTCTCGTTGAAAATTAGTCATAAGGAATCTGTGAGGAATGTATCATCAAACACTCCAATGTGTCATAAGAGCTCCTCAGTGGAGGAATCTACCAAGAACCAACAAATGTGTCTCAACAGAAGGAAGAATTAACTCTTGAAATCTAGACATATACAATGGGTATCAGACACAGGTTGCAATGACATTGGTCATGTCCCATTTTTGGTCATAATGACAGTATTACCTTGTATAGGACTAATTCCACCACCAATAACAAATATGACCTCTGAAATATGAAGATTTAAAGAAAACAAACAAATTAAATGTGATCAACTTTTTTCTTCTTTTCGCTTCATTTATTGTGGTAAAATACACATTATATAAAATTTACCATTGAAATCATTTTGAAATATATAGTCAGTAGCATTTACCCAGTTCACACTGTTATGTAGCCATCATGACTATCTAGTTCCAGAATACTTTTATCACCCCAAAAGGAAAGTATTAATACTTAATATTCATTAAGTATTCTCAATGTCCCCATCTACCAAGCTCCTGGATACTACCAATGTGCTCTCTGTTTAAAGAATTTGGTTATACTTGATATTTCATATAAATGGATTCACACAATATGCAGCCTTTGTGTCTGGCATCTTTCACTCAGCACAATGTTTTCATACTCATCCATGTTTTAGCATGTATCAGGGCTACATTTCTATTTATGGCTGAAGGATATTCCATGTATTAATATATCATATTTTATTATCCATTCATCAAGTGTTCAGCATTTCGGTTGTGTCCATATTTTGGCTACTCTGGACAGTGCAGCTATGGAGTATTTTTGTACAAATATTAATTTAAGCATCTGCTTTTAATTCTCTTGGATACGTAGCTAGCAATGGAATTGCTGGCTCATTAAGATTTTGAGAAACCACAAAAGTTTTCACAGCAACTCCACCATTTTACATTCCTACAAGCAACGTGTGACAGAACCAATTCCTATCAGGGGTATCACACCTTTGGGTGTCTCTGGGCCACAGTGGAAGAAGAAGAGTTGTCTTTAGCCACACATTAAATACACACAATCACTAATGAAAACTGATGAGCAAAAAAAAGGTTTTAAGTAAATTAACAATTTTGTGTTGGGTCACATTCATAGCAATCCTGGGCTGCTTTGCAGCCCGTGAGCTGTGGGGTTGGACACCCCTGCTAGATCCTCAAAAACATTTTTTTCTTTATTTTTTTATTATTCATTCTAGTGGGTATCAGGCGGTATATCGCTGTGGTTTGATGCATTTCTTTGTGATCAATAATGTTGAATATCTTTTCATATGCTTGTTATACATTTGTATACCTTCTTTGGAGAAATGCATAGTCATGCCTTTCACCCATTTTTAAATTGGGTTTTCTTTGTATTGTGGAGTTGTAGTATACATATACATAAACATATGTTGTAAACTGCACTCTGATGAGATATAGTTTCTTCAGTTATATGGATTGTCTTTTTATTCTCTTGATGGTGTTATTCAATGTATGAAAAGTTTAATTTTGATAAAGTACAATTCATTTATTTTTTCCTTGTGTGTGCGTTGTAGTTTTATTTATTTTTCTAAAGTGTATTTTATTGATTATGCTATTACAGTTGTCCCATTTTTTTCCTCCCCTTTATCACCATCCACCATGAACAGACCTCCTTCTGCATTCCACCATCCACCTTAGTTCATGTCCATGGGTCATACATATAAGTTTTTGGTTTCTCCCTTTCCTATACTATTCTAACCTCCCCCATCTATTTTGTACCTACCATTTATGCTTCTTATTTCCTGTATCTTTTCCCCCATTATCCCCCCTCCTCTACCCCCTCCCCACTGATACCCCTCCTTGTGATATCCATTTCTGTGATTCTGTTCCTGTTCTAGTTGTTAGCTTACTTTTTGTTTTTCTTTTTTAGGTTCAGTTGTTGATAGTTATGGGTTTGCTGTAATTTTACTGTTCATAGATTTTGATTTTCTTTTTCTTAGATAAGTCCCTTTAACATTTCATATAAGGGCTTGGTGATGGTGAACTCCTTTAACTTGACCTTATCTGGGAAGCAATTTATCTGCCCTTCCATTCTAAATGATAGTTTTGCCAGATAGAGTATTCTTGGATGTAGGTCCTTGTCTTTTATGACTTTGAATATTTCTTTCCCTCCCCTTCTTTCCTGTAAGGTTTCTTTTGAGAAATCAGCTGATAGTCTTATGGGAACTCCTTTGTAGAAAACTGTCTCCTTTTCTCTTGCTGCTTTTAAGATCCTCTCCTTATCTTTAATTTTGGGTAGCTTAATTATGATGTACCTTGGTCTGTTTCTTCTTTGGTCCAAGTTGTTCAAGCTTCTTTGGGACCCTCTCTGAGCTTCC